>OY992536.1:285571296-285790220 GCA_963921195.1 Pegoplata infirma | reverse complement strand
AATCTTTTATACCCTCCAAAATGAAAAAAAAAAAAAATTGTGAGGGGCGTTTGTTTTTTTTTTGGGGGGGGGGGGGTTGATGGGGGTCAGTGGGGGATGTTGACAGCACTTTCTTATCCCGATAAATATCACAAATGTTTCATTTATTTAACAAAATACAAAAAACATGTAAAAAAGTGTATTTTTTCAGAGGTTGGTTTAGTTCTTCAAGGGGGAACTTTTTTCCCCCTGGTCCGATTCTGCTCATTTACGAACTTAACCTGCCTATTAACATAAGACATATTTGTGCCAAATGTCGGGAGTCTAGCTCTTTTATTTTGAACTGCATCGTGTTAACTACAGACGGACGGACGGACGGACGGACGGACATCGCTAGAATGTCTTAGAATCGATCACTGATCATAAATGTAAATACTTTATGGGGTCCTAGACCGATATTTTGATGCGTTACACACGGAATGACAAAGTGAGTATACCCCCATACTGTAGTTGGAGGGTATAAAAATTTGCATTTTCTGCTGATTGGAGAGAGAATTTATTTTGAGTGTATTGACTAGGACGCAGCATTGGTGCAGTGGATTAATTTTGAAGATTGGAAAACTGCAATATTTTTTTTTTTTTAAATCTCGTGTAAAAATGAATTAGATCTTATCTAATCTGTTCGTATATACTTATATATGATCGTACCTGATTGTAAATAATTATATCTGAAATGACCAAAATCGAAATTATGTCTCGGATTTGTTCAGCATTTCCGACTAAAAAAAATAATGCGGCGCCATACGTCATTTGAACCCAAAAATGGAGGATCCCAAAATATATGGTATATCTTATTAGATCAAATTTGATATAATTAGATCCCAAAAATGGAACGATAAGAATTATCTAATTTGATATTATAAAAAAACTAGATCTAATAAGATATAATAATATATAATTATACACTTAAAATATTATGTAAGTAAATTCAACAGAAAATACGTTTGAAACAAATGAAACTTTATTTAAAAAACGGACTACTTACATTTCATTTAAAACAAAAACATTTCTCAGTTATTTTTAAATGTTAATTAATAACTGTTGAAATCCGTAAAAATAACTTAAAAATCCGTAAAAAATTTCCGTTATTTTAACCGGAAAAAACGGTTAAAATAACGGAAATTTACATTCATTTTTATTTATTTTTTTTAGAAATAATTTTAAAAAACTTCGAACCTGAGCAGAATCGAACTCATAATTTCTGGCTGATAGCCCAGCACGCTACCCTCTGTGCCACAAGCTACTTATATTTTCAGCAACTAAATTTCATTTTCAAATTCAAAAAAAAAAAATTCTAATTTTAGAAATTTTTAAATAACTGACAAATAACAAACGACAAATAAAATAATGTGGTTTATTTTTTAAATAACTGAAAAAAACAAACGTTACGGAAAATTTTATTTAAAAGACAGTTATGAATTTGAATAAACGTTCAAAAAGTTGTTTAGAATATTTGTATGTGAAACAAACGAATTTTCTTTTAATATTAACTAAAACGAAAACTATTTGTTTGACTGTGAAACAGTAACTGTAAACTTTTATGAGTGTATCTTTTTAGATCTAATACGATCTTCAAAATCAAATTAGATGAAATTTGCCGTTCCATTTTTGGGATCTAATTATATCTAATAATATCAAATTTGATCTAATAAGATATATTCATATATTTTTTGGATCCTCCATTTTTTGGATCAAATGATCTATCCAAAAAATGGAGGATCCAAAAAATATATGAATATATCTAATTATATTATAAATTGTATGATTATATCAAAACTTTTTTCCTCGGGTTGCCACGAAATTGACATTTAATTCTATATGATCAGATATAATTATATACAATCAGATACAATCATATATTAAATTGAATTTACTTTCAATATTTTTTTTTATAACCTTCGAAATTTTTTGGAAATTTTTTAATAATATTTTTTGTTAACCTTTAATTTTTTTTAAAAAAAGCTTAAATTAGCTAATAAATCAAAAATAAGCTGAAAAAAGCTTTTAAAAAAAATAAGCAAAAATTAGCAGTTATTACTAAATGAGCAAAAAAAAGGTCTAACAAATGCAGCTTATTTTCTTTAGTTTTTCATGATCAGGATTTGTGTTTAATCTAAATGGATTTATCTTTATAAATAAAAAAGAAGCATTTGCTTTTTTTGGTTGGCCTAGTAATAACTCTTTGAGATCTAAAAATTAAGAGTGAAAAAATCGGTTTAAAAAATGTCAGTGATAAAAAAGTTTCAGAGAAAAACATTTAAGAAGATAGAAGAAGTACCTGACAATGAGCACAATGTTTTAAAAATTCTTACCCCATTGAAGCAGAATTTCATAAATGTACTATTTCCAGAATGTTGTTTTTCGGCTGGAGGATTCCAAATTTTAAATTTCAAGTTTCTACGACCATTATTTCAGTTCTCTCAAGTACACTTATTTAACCTCTTTTACTTTTTCCCAAAGGATTTTTTTACCGCCTTTCAAATATAAGTTTTTTAGGACCATTATTTTTGAAAATAAAAAAAAGTACCAAACTACATTTTCTAGTGGATGGACGATGTTAAACAATTAGTCAGTATGGAAATATCGGTCGGGAAATATCGGTTCTATGAATGTCCGTCCGTCTGTGGAAAGCTCGAAGCAGTCCAGAGTAAAAGAGCTATACTCCTAAAGTTTGGCACAGATATATCTTATGGTCATAATCTGTCCTGGAAGTATAGATGTACCAATTGATCTAAAAGTGTCTATCCTGTGACTGGTTAAATTGGACTCAAAGAACTGATACCGAGACATGTCCATTAGACTGGGCGTTTAATTTTCATTCCACAGAAAAAATATTAGATTTTTAGTTCGCGATTTAGTACCGCCGAAATCGTTATTTATTCATAGCTTTGTCATTTGATGTCCGATCGTTATACTAAAAAAAATGTTTCATCATATTGATGATACGGTTTCATCACTTGCTGTCATCAATTTTGATAACAAATTCATCATATTGATAAAGCTTTTCTTCAATATGAAAAAACATGTCATCAACATTGAAGAAACAAGTGATCAGCACCATGTTAGTGCTTTTTCTTAATTTGGCACTAAGGAAAAAATTACGGTTTAAGGCGTATAAAGTTTTAAAACAGAGCACTGGGCTTTATAGCGGTGGGCAGGGTGTCACCAAATAACTACTTTCCGACTCCCCTTCCACCTTTGTTAGAACTTGGCTCAGATATTCCTGTTGATCGGATTGAATGAAATTCTTAAGTCAACTTAAATCAGAAAATCTTAAAAATAATCGGAAATTTTCTCATATAACTAAAACTAATTTTATTTTGTTTTAGCTGTTTTCCCGACAGTTTTTTTTTTTGTGAGTGTACAAATATTCAACAATTTTTCAGGCGCCATTATGACTGTGGCATGTGCGTTTATTTTGTAAATTTCGTTCAACTGAATTTGTTACGCTTCAGTTCAAAAAAAACTAATATATTTCTCATATTGTTATTGGCTTTTTTCGCTTTAATATTTTTTAAAGTTAATTCATTTTGATCATTTAGTAGTTTATGATGTGGTTGTTGTTGCTATTTGTTGTTAATTAAAAAAGCTGCAGGGTTTCAAATTTTTTAAAAAAAATATTCAGCTTAGCTATACTTAGATCGGGCTCTGCATTGTTAAATTATGATTATTATTTTATTTTATTGTTTGTCTTTATGCATAATATTGAAATAGTTTTAAGCTACCAGCTTTTTTGAAATGAAAACAGTAGAATTTTAATAACTGTAATATGATAAGGTGGAAATTCCATCTTGGGATTTCGGATATCTGGCGGTGGCTTTCGACTAACTAAAGGTAGAAACAGAACAAGCACGGCACGGGGGATGGTTGCCGTTGCCGGAGAATATAGGCCCAAAACAATAACGAGGGACGGCGTCGGCAAAAAATGCCATTGTTTGTTCAGTGATGCTAACTTTTAATAAAATTAGTGTAATTTTACGGAAAAAAATCGCTTATCACATAGTCAATGTGATTAAGTTGGCACTACTGTACGTTTGTTACACCATTGTGAATGAAAAAATAAAAAATTGTTCTGTAAATGCGGCAACCCTGGAGTGTGAGAGGGAGGGAGATTGAGAGAATCCGGAGATAAAATAAAATTAGTTTTAATTTTTTGTCGTGCCGGTCACGGTTTTTAACTGTCAAATCGTATGGAAAAGTCGTGCCGGGCTTGTTCTGTTACAAGCTTAAGAGCTACAAAAATGATTTTTTTTTGTTATTTTCATTTATCCAAAGTCTACTGTATTTGATATTAATAGTTACGCTTGACTATGAATATTTAAAAATAGTTTACGATTATTATAGGACGACTTGGCATTGTTTCCCTACGGTTGGTCTATATTTTCTTGTTTTTGTGCGTTAAATGTTTAATTACTTATAAAATATATTAAGTGCTACTAGAGCAGTAGTAGTTTTTTTAAATAAAAAAATACTTTATGGTTTTCATAATTTGTTGCGTGTTGTTATTATTGATCATGTCTGTTTGTGCGATTATTAACGCATTCCAACCTCATTAGATGATTTGTTATAAATTTCTATTAACAATGTATTGGAAAAATATTGTTAAAAGATTACTAAAGTTTATCGTTTTCATATTTTTATTAAATTCCCTGTAAGCATTTGGAAGAAATATCGCTTTGGGGAAATTGCGGCAATATCTTCTTTTTATCGAAATAAAAAAATCATCAAGTAGTATTGTTTAAATCTTCCTTTTATCATTTGGACGATATCTAAGCAATATTCAAAAAAAATATCTACATATTTTTTTGTCATTTATTAATCAAATAAATAAAAATGTTTTGTTCCTGAAAATTAGCAATTTTATTAATTTGCTTTTTCGTTGAATTTGATTCCTGATTGCAATACATAACAGAAGGTAAGAAATATTTCAACATCTGCAAGAAGCACACAATTAATTAATATTTTATTTTAAGGTAAACAAGCATCCAAGAGACTGAAAATTCTGGCAGAGCTCAAGTTCGCTGTAAGTAAACAGAGGAAATTGTTACTTCACGGCGAAAATTTTGTTGGAGAAAAATATTTCTGATTTTCATTTTATAATGAACGATTTTTTGTAAAATATTTACATATGTAATTTTTATTTAATTCAATAAAAGCCATAACTTTATCTCCTTTGAGACAAAACGGCGACATATCCTTTTTATCTTCCACGAACAATACGGGGGATACTGTTTAGGGGATTTCTGTCAATATCTTCCGTGTAATATTTTGAGTGATTTCCCAAATTTATCTTCCAAATGATTATCTGGCAATATTGCGCATTTATCCTCCAGAAGAATTGCTTTCGTATCCCCTGGACGTATCGCTTTCGGGACACGATTTCTTCCAAAAGGTGTTTCTTCCGCAATACGAAGAAGATATCCCCCGCAATACAATTTATCTTCCAGGCGATACGCTTGCGAATCTTCTTCGTATCGAAATGCTTGCAGGGTTACTGCCCTTAAGCTAGTTGAATGGCGCCAGATCATACAATATATGAAATTCAAGTCTTAAAGAAGCCCACAATTAGTGAGAAAAAAATCTATATTGGTACTTTTAGAAATCCAACACTTCTTGACTACACCATTTACAAATTTGATTCCAAACAGATTAATTAAAATTCGAAAGTTTTATTTATAATGTCTCAGAATCTGAGACATTTTCTCAGAATCTGAGATAATTTCTTTTATAAGAAGTACCTTTTATAAAAAGTACCTTTTATAAAAAGTACCTTTTATAAAAAGTACCTTTTATAAAAAGTACCTTTTATAAAAAGTACCTTTTATAAAAAGTACCTTTTATAAAAAGTACCTTTTATAAAAAAGTACCTTTTATAAAAAGTACCTTTTATAAAAAGTACCTTTTATAAAAAGTACCTTTTATAAAAAGTACCTTTTAAAAAAAACACCTTTTATAAAAAGTACCTTTTATAAAAAGTACCTTTTATAAAAAGTACCTTTTATAAAAAGTACCTTTTATAAAAAGTACCTTTTATAAAAAGTACCTTTTATAAAAAGTACCTTTTATAAAAAGTACCTTTTATAAAAAGTACCTTTTATAAAAAGTACCTTTTATAAAAAGTACCTTTTATAAAAAGTACCTTTTATAAAAAGTACCTTTTATAAAAAGTACCTTTCATAAAAAGTACCTTTTATAAAAAGTACCTTTTATAAAAAGTACCTTTAATAAATAGTACCTTTTATAAAATATACCTTTTATAAAAAGTACCTTTTATAAAATTACTTTTTATAAAAACTACCATTTATAAAAGTACCTTTTATAAAAAGTGCCCTTTATAAAAAGTACCTTTTATAAAAAGCACCTTTTATAAAAAGTACCTTTGATAAAAAGTACCTCTCATAAAAAGTACCTTTTATAAAAAGTACCTTTTATAAAAAAGTGCCTTTTATAAAAAGTACCTTTTATAAAAAGTACCTTTTATAAAAAGTACCCTTTATAAAAAGTACCTTTTATAAAAAGTACCTTATATTAAAAGTACCTTTTATAAAAAGTACCTTGTATTAAAAGTACCGGAAGTACACTTTTTGGTACTTTTTTATTTCCTGTGGTATAAATAAAACAAACTTTTTGGTTTTTTAAATCATTACATTGGTGGAGGGTATTTAAAGATTCGGCACAGCCAATAGAGCTTTCTTACTTGTTAAAATTTGAGATTGGGCTGCATTTTTTTACTGTTTTCCTTGTTTTTTAACAAAAACTTTTCGATCGAAATTTAAGTTTTTCTTTGTAATTTTACAATTTTTTTTTTGTAAATGTCAAAATTTCCAATGTAATTTGACAAAAAAAATCTAGTTAAATCACGGGAATTCCTTGTAAGTATCATCGCATCAAAAAAGTTGTAAATTTACAATTGGATTGGAAAGAAACTTGTAAAATTACAAAAAAACTCGTAATTTTTACTAGAAACTCTCGTAAAATAGGAGGTAGCACAAAATCTAGTAAAGTCAGAGAAGTCCATACAATTTTTATCGCGTCAAAATGTTGTAAATTTACTTCTAAATTGTTTGTAATTTTACAAGCTTTTTACCAATAAAATTGTAACTATTACTAGGAACTCTCGTAAAATAGGAGGTAGCACAAAACTATTTTACAAGGCTTTTTTGGTAATTTTACAAGATTTTTTGTTGAGTGTATTTGTAATGGATACCATATTTTTGATTATATTATTTGACGAAAATATTTAAAATTTTGTATCCCTAAATTGAAAAATCTTACACTGTACGCCCAAGTCTGGTCAAAGGACCGGCTCACTTCTTCGCAGGGTAGTTATAACTGGCTGATTTCATGCTACTTTGTTTGCAGTATAAATTCTAACATTTAAATTTATTTTAAAAAATGTTCAAAGTTTTTTTTTACAAAACTTTTTTTTATCTAATAAGAAACACACATGCATTTTGTAGATATTCTTGTAAGAACGTTCATATACACTCAAAAAAAAAACTTGTAAAATTACAAGAAAAGTTTGTTACTTTTTTTGTTACTTTCAATTTGACATGAATTCCTTGTTTTTTACAAGCTTTTTACCAATTATGTTGTAATTTTACAAGCTTTTTACCAATTAAATTATAAATTTACAATTTTTTTGACGCGTTAAAACTTACAAGGAGGTTTCGTGACTGTACTAGATTTTTGCTACCTCCTATTTTACGAGAATTCCTGGTAAAAACTACGAGCTTTTTTGTAATTTTACAAGAATTTTACCCACAAAATTTTAAATTTACAATTATTTGGCGAAATAAAACTTACATGGAATTCTCGTTAATTTACTAGATTTTTTTTGTAAAAAGCCTTGGAAATTTGTAAAATTATTTGTTTGGAAAACTGTCAAATATTGGTAAAATGAGATTACGAGACTTTTTCTAGTAATTTGACAAGTTTTTTTTTTTAGTGTACGAGTATAATAACAATATCTATGTATGTTTGTATCACATTTACGTATGATTTCGTCCAAAAAGCATGACGTTTTTGACTTTATCTCATTTAAATATCACTGGTTTTCCCAGCATGTCGTCTACCTTTAAATATTTCTCTGTTCTTTTCTTAAAATACTAAATGCATACATGAAATGAAACCAAAATCCATACATTACACATTTCTGGATTCACTATCACATTATAAGTATTATAGGATACCCAGCATGTGGTTTTGTTAGACAATATTCGTTTTTTTTTTTCTTTTCTTTGGACTTTGAAGTTTTTGGTGATCGTACAGTAGTTTTATATATGGGGCATTCCATGCCAAATCACTCACTTTTAGGCCCGACCCCCTTCGATTAATTTTATTTTTGGATATGTTTTAGTACGTATTAAATGCAACTTCCAGCCAAATTTTCAGCCTTTTATACGAAGGTGGTGTTGAGTAATCAATTTTTCAAAATGGCGATTTTTTCCAAAAAATGAAAAAATTTAAATTTTCAATCAATTTTGACCAGTAAAAAATATAGATATATTAAAAAAAGATGTACAACATTTTGTTGGTAGTTAAATGTAGTTTTAGAAAAAAAAATATGAAAAATTATTCGAAGTAACTATCACTTGTTTTTTATCGTATAAAAATTAAAATCGACTTTTTGAAAAAGTCCGAAACCTTCGATTTTTTTTTAAAAATGTCAAAAAATTCTACTCTAAATTACGCAACTTTTAAGTCATAATTCGAGATGTGATCGTAATTCGTTCTATTTTTATTCAAATTTTGAAAATTGCATTTTTTTTTTTTTGACTCCGGTTTATTTTATATGGTGCTCCAAAAAAAATAATTTGGTAATTATTGACCGTAACTTCCCCTAGATATATTAACTTGGGTGTAAAAATACGTCTCAGAAAATTTTAGGATGATCGGACATGGGTAAGGCGTGCCGCATCGGCTTTGAAGTTTGAAAATCGGATTACAAGGGAAAATATGCATTTTTTTCTGTTTTCTTAATTTTTTGGTATTTTAAGTTAATTTTGAATTCAAATGGTTACAGAATTGAAATGTGGAGTAAAATGTCTCTCTATTAAGGTCATAAAAACCGAAATCGGTTTAAAATCAGCCAAGTTATTACAACTTCCCCAGGCATCTAACGTGTGGCAGACAACTTGATTAATCAATACAATCCGATTTTTGAAATTCATTGAAATTTTCTACTGTAATAACATTTTTTTATTCTTCAAGTTCAAATGTTATTAGATGACAAGTATTTTTCATATTGTGTTTTGCTAACATTTTTTAAATTAGTGCTAAAAATGCCTGCATTTTCCACACCCTTTTGAAATCTCTATTTTAAAAAAAAAAAATATTTTTTTTGTTTTAAAATTTGGAAAAGTCAAAAAAATATTACACTGAAACATGAATAATGAAAAAATGTTATTACAGTAGAAAATTTCAATAAATTTAAAAAAAGGGCCTCGTATTTTTTAATCAAGTTGTATGGCACACGCTAGATGCCTGGGGAAGTTGTAATAACTTGGCTGATTTTCAACCGATTTTAGTTTTTAGTACCTTATTAGAAAGGCATTTTACTCCACATCATAATTCTGTAATCACTTGAATTAAAACTTAACTTAAAATACCAAAGAAATTGCGAAAACAGAAAAAAAATCATATTTTTCCTTGTAATCCGTTTTTTAAATTTCAAGGACCATGCTAAGCGCCTTACACATGTCCGATCGTCCCAAATTTTTGTGAGACGTATATTTACCTCCAAATGAATATATTTAGGGTAAGTTAGGGTCAGTATCTACCATTTTTTTTTTTTTTTGGAGCTCCATATAAAATAAATCAGAGCCAAACCATAAAAGGTGCAATTTTAAAAATTAAAAAAAAAATAGAAAGAATTGTGATCACATCTCGAGTTATGGCTTAAAAGTTGCATAATTTAGAGTAGAATTCTTTTAGTTTTTTACAAAAAAATCGAAGGTTTCGGACTTTGTCAAAAAGTCGATTTTAATTTTTAAACGTCAAAAAATAAGTGATAATTACTTCGAATAATTTTTTCACATTTTTTTTCTAAAACTACATTTAAATACCAACAAAACGTTGTCCAACTTTTTTTTAAATATCTATATTTTTTACTGGTCAAAATTGATTGAAAATTTAAATTTTTTCATTTTTTGGAAAAAATCGCCATTTTGAAAAATTGATTACTCAACACCACCTTGGTATAAAAGGCTGAAAATTTGGCTGCAAGTTGCATTTAATACGTACTAAAACATATCCAAAAATAAAATTAATCGAAGGGGGTCGGGCCTAAAAGTGAGTGATTTGGCATGGAATGCCCCATATACTTATTCCCTTTTTTATTTCATGTGAATGGTGTGTTTTCTGTTTGTGTGAAGCAGAAAATAATAATAATGTGAAGATATTTAAACAAATTATTTGAAGATCAAGTTTCCTCATCTAGTCTTTGGTTTTTGGGGATTTACTGATTAGTGTTTTTTGTTAAAAAGTTAAACCTAAAAAAGGTTTCATAGTCAATATGACGCCAAATAAAAGATGTGTCTTAAGATAATCGTTATGCGCAGAATATTTCTTAATTAAATTTATTTTAAATTAAAAGCAGAAAAAATATTTGGAGGATTGCTTTTTTTTTTAAACAGAAATATTGTTATTTGACTTTTGGCATCAAAATGTATTTAAATCTTTGCTTACTTTAGATGACTAAAACAGCCGGGTGTCGGTTTCAGTCTTAAGTAAAATAGAATGACAGTTGGAGACACCAAGTGCTTTCAGGCTTTGTTGCATCTGGTCGTTCCTACGGAGATTGGGTCGCCCTTTTCTACGTTGCCCTTTCTTGTATGTCTTACCCCAGCAGAAATAAATCGAGATTTTGGCGACACAGCTTCTGTTTATAGCATACCGTAGCGCATCCAAAGAGCGCTCTTAGGGATGCAGTAAAAGGAAGGGGAAAAAATTTTAATTTTTTTTTCAGATTTTTTATATAAAACTTATAATGTGTAATTATTTTTTGATAAAATTTTACACTTGCTTTCCTTTTTAATATTTTTAACACTTTTTGAATAAAAAAACAGGAGTTTTAGACAAAGACACATGATTTGACTGCATCATTATTGCGCATTAATCAGCGCTGCAAAGAGCGCTTCAATCATAGCATCTTTGACCGCTGTTCCCAAAAAAAATCCCATAAAAAATGTGAAAATGAAAATGTCCGATATTTTTTTGATGTTCACTTCCGATTTTTTTTTTTTCATTTTGTTTCACATAAATAAAGTTTTGTAAAGTAAAACGAATGCATTTTTTTGTTATATTTTTTTAAATTTTAGTTATTTGATTTCAACTTTGAATTTACAGCATCTTTATTCTGCTTAAATCAGCTCTACAAAGATACATGAATTCACTGCATCTTTAATCTGCTTAAATCAGCGCTAAAAAGATACATGAATTTACAGCATCTTTATTCTGCTTAAATCAGCGCTCCAAAGACACGTGATTTCAGTGCATCTAAAGAGCGCTGTTTCTGTGTATCCAACTAGCGCTCTAAAGTGGGACATCGCCTTAGGGAATCATGCATGAATTCAGCGCAATTGGATGCGCTCCTTTACTCAAGTTCCCCTTCCAAAAGCTGCTGAACGTTCAGCAAAATTTCTGCTGGGACGGGTTGGAACATTATTTTTCATTCGCCAAGCTAATGAAGTCGCTTGACTATATCTACATCGACATAAAGGTCGTGCAACTCGTGATTTATTCTAATTCGGAATCCATCATCAACGCGTAGAGGGCCATAAATTTTGCGAAGGATATTTCTCTGGAACACTGCGAGCAATGACTCATTTTATCTTTTCATTGTCCATGTTTCAGCACCATATAGAAGGCTGGGCAGGATCAACGATTTGTGGAGTTTTATTTTTGTTCGTCGAGATGGGGCTTTATTTCTTAACTGCTTACCAAGCCCAAAGTAGCATCTGTGGGCCAGAGGTATTTCGTCTTTGTTATTACTAACACAGGCACCTAAGTAGACGAAGTCTTCTACAGCTGCAAAGTTATAATTATAATTATTATAGCAAAAAAAGCCTGTAAACCTACAAGAAAATTTGCTGATTTTGAACCCACAATTTTTTTTGGTAAAGTTAGCAAAATTGTTTCGCCAAAAATTAGTTAACACATTTGAGGACCCCATTGGGTTCGGATCCGATAGCTCCAGACTCCGATGGGCCTAGACCTAGTTGGGTTCCTTAAAAATTGTCATAGTTTTTGATCCAAAATTTGTATCTGTTTCGCTCTACCTTGCTTAGTTTTTAATATACGTGATTTTAGGGGACCACCGGGGTTTTGAGAATTACAAAACTCGATAACTTTTAAAATATTACTCGGAGAGCTTTTGATTATTCTGCGGTCTTGTTTTACGTGTTGAGAGCTACAAAAATGCTTTGGACTTTTTGTTGTGTCGGCAATATTTACCGAGACATGAGCATTTTAAAATTTTCGGGAATGCTAAGTTAAGTTTTTTTTTTCTCAATTTTTAATTTCTCAATTTTGCCCTAAATTTGCGAATTGAAGTATTCTATTTCGTGTTGATATAATTCGGTCCAAAACATATGAAAATTGTAAAAAAAAAAAAAAAAAAAATAAAATAAAAGCTAAAAAATGTGCCAAAAATCACTACTTTCCAGAAATCCGCCAAAATTAAATAACTGTAATAGCCAAATGAAAACAGCAAATCCTACAATTTTTGGGGTTTTTATTCCTTTATGTGTGCTTAACAAATCCTTAAACTCCAATAGTCGATTTTTTAAAATTTCTTTAACAAAAAAAATAAAAATTTAAAATTGGAGATTTGAAAATAGTGTTGAAAAATTCAGAAAACTTTAGCATTTATTTAAAACAAGTTAGCAAAACGCAATATGCAAAATATTTATCTTCTTAGTACATTGGGACTTGAAGAATAAAAAAATGTTGTTACAGTAGATAATTTCAATAAATTTCAAAAATTGGGGTTGAAATCCCTTGATTAAATGGTCTGACACACATTAGTTGCCTGGGGAAGTTGTAATAACTTGGCTGATTTTCAACCGATTTTAGGTTAGGTTAGGTTTGGTTATGAAGGATGACACTGGTATAAACCAGCGCCCATAGAGGCCGTGATGTGGCCCATTATGATTCCTTTGAAACTTTGATCCTCTCTCTTCTTCTACTGTGTAGCCCAAAGTGGTTTTCCTTTATGCGTCCCATTTAGATGCCTTTATAAATCCCAGTAGGGTCCAAGGATTCGTGCCTCGTAATTCGGATAAATTCTGGAAAATATAAGAACCAAAAATTTTTAATCTTCTAAATGACAGTGCAGGGCATTCGCATAAGAAATGATAGGTATCTTCTACGGATTCTCTGTACCATCTACATGTATTATCATTTCTAATTCCAATTGTTACCATGTGCTTACCCAATGTGTTGTGACCAGTAATGAGGTTAACTGTAGCTCTAAGTTGCTTCCTGTCCATATCTAGAAGAATTTTGCAGTGTTTTGTCAAGCTTTCATCCCATAATAATTTTGTCTGTATCCACCTGTCAGAGTTTGACCATTTATCCAACCAACTCGCCCTTGTGTCCAATCTTATTCTCTGACAAATAATAGACAGTGGAGGGAAAACTTCAGATTCTGCTGTCTCCTGTGCGAGTTCCGCTCCCCGTCGTGCAAGCTCATCGGCTTTCTCGTTTCCCAAAATATCTTTGTGTCCAGGTACCCAGCACAGAGTAATATTATGCTGCTCGCTGAGAACCTTAAGCTCGCTGTGGCAGCGGCTGACCACCTTAGATCTGATATTATCACTTTCCAAAGCCATTAAAGCAGCTTGACTATCAATGAAGAATCCAATATCACACCTGTATATTGGTAACATCGAAATTTGCTCAGCTGCTTTGGCTATCGCGAATACTTCGGCTTGGAAGATACTACAATCGTTGTCTAGACGGAAAGACTCATTCAGGTTTAGTTCCACGCAGTGAAAGCCACCACCTGTGCCCTCCAACATTTTGGAACCATCCGTAAAAACGTTAATTTGCTGAAATTCTACTCTGTTGTTAAGCCAATCATCCAGTGAAGGAATCACAATTTTAAATCTTCCATCAGTTACGTTATAAGGGATATCATAATCAGTCCTTATGCTCCGTTCAGAACTACCAATAATCTTCGTATGTCGAACCTGTCTGTTTTTCAGAGATCCCGTTTGGAATAGTCTATTTAGAGTAATCTTCGCATTCTCCTTGATGAAGAGGTCTAGCGGTGTCATATCCAGAAGCATTTCCAAAGCTTCAGTTGATGTCGTCCTCATAGCCCCTGTAAGACTCAACAACGTAATCCTATTTACCCGTTTGATTGAGTCAGCATGAGTCCTATATTCAATGACAGGCCACCAAACATGACCGCCATAAGACAGCACTGGCCGGACGACTGCGGTAAACATCCAATGAAAGAGCTTGGGTTTCAGACCCCATTTCTTTCCGACTAATCTCTGACAAGAGTATAGTGCAGCGTAAGCCTTCCTTATCCGTTCTCTTAGATTTGCCGTCCAAGTAAGTTTTTTGTCTAGTATTACCCCCAAGAATTTAGCTGAATCCGAAAGTTCCAAGCTTACGCCGTTCAATTTCGGGAGGTTGAAACTGGGTATCAATCTTTTCCCTGTGAATAAAACCATTTCCGTTTTCCCTGGATTTATCTTCAATCCACACGACTCCGCCCAAAAAGAAAGCATTTTTAAAGAGCTTTCAATTCTATCAGAGATAGTGCTCAGACATTTACCTGAAGATATTGTAACGTTGCAAATCGAACTCCGATTAACAACTTACATATTCACGTTAAATAATGTTTAAAAAACCACCGATCATATTAATTTTCTTATGATCAATCTAAACAAATTACTCTTTTATTTTGGTAGCAGTGTAAACACGCTGATCACGCCACTCTGTATCAATTATACATGTTTGGTTGTTTGTAATACACACAACATGTAGTTACTGTGTTTGTTTGTATGTAATTTAAATTACATACACAACACAATATACATTGCGTTAAGTTTATTTGATTTAAATTTATATTTTTCTAACCATACCCGTACGAGTTCTCATTTAGTTCATTTAATCATACACTTAAGTATTTTAGTTTGAGACTCATTCGGGGTGGTTAAATTAAACTGCCAAAGGTTAATACTTAAGGCTGAATTAGGCACCCGTAACCGTAAACTAGCGTAGCGTAGCGATCAAAATCAAATAGAAAATCACGTAGACGTCTGCAAAGAAGAATAACTGCTCTCATTTGTTCTCATATAACGAAAAACTCTCTACGCTACGCTAGTTTAAGGTTACGGGTGCCTAACTCAGCCTTTAATGTATTAACCTAACTTTTAGTAGCGATAAACTTCGGTTGGTCGTTCGATTTACAGCCTTCGCGGTCTGTTCTAAACCAAACTAACACCACTAACATAATTTTACAGCCTTCGCGGTCTGTTCGGATTTACAGCCTCTGCGGACTGTTCTAAGTTTACAGCCTTCGCGGTCTGTTCTAATTTACAGCCTTCGCGGTCTGTTCTAACAAAACCATTTACAGCCTTCGCGGTCTGTTCGGATTTACAGCCTCTGCGGACTGTTCTAAGTTTACAGCCTTCGCGGTCTGTTCTAATTTACAGCCTTCGCGGTCTGTTCTAACCAAACCATTTACAGCCTTCGCGGTCTGTTCGGATTTACAGCCTCTGCGGACTGTTCTAAGTTTACAGCCTTCGCGGTCTGTTCTAATTTACAGCCTTCGCGGTCTGTTCTAACCAAACCATTTACAGCCTTCGCGGTCTGTTCGGATTTACAGCCTCTGCGGACTGTTCTAAGTTTACAGCCTTCGCGGTCTGTTCTAATTTACAGCCTTCGCGGTCTGTTCTAATGAAACCATTTACAGCCTTCGCGGTCTGTTCGGATTTACAGCCTCTGCGGACTGTTCTAAGTTTACAGCCTTCGCGGTCTGTTCTAATTTACAGCCTTCGCGGTCTGTTCTAACGAAACACAATTTTACAGCCTTCGCGGTCTGTTCGGATTTACAGCCTTCGCGGTCTGTTCGATAGTAGGATTTGCACCCCCGCCGCTGAGGAGGTTGCCAACCCGAGGACGAAAGAGCCGAAGTTCTAGATCCCGAGGATTGCCGAAGGTACCCGAGTTATCTACCGAAGTGACCACAATTATACCTGAACGACTAAGCCAGTGTCGTTACCCGAGAAGATATAACCGACGAATCGATCGTACCCGAGATACGCCGAAGTTACCCGAATCATACCAGAACGACTAAGCCAGTGTCGTTACCCGAGAAGATATAACCGACGAGTCGATCGTACCCGAGTGAAGCCAGTAGAGTAGTTGCTATTTATTTGTATTGAAGTTATTAAAATTAATAAAGAAAATATATTATATAACCCCAAAAAGGGTAAATATATTGTGTTATTACTTAAGGTTTGGTGGTCCTCAAGTTGAACCTGGACACGACTGATCTACCTCAGCCGAAGAATAAAACCACGTCACAATATAATCAGTAAATCATCTGCATAGGCCACCACCGTTATGCCGTTTTTGTCCAGTTTCCGTAGAATATCATCAACAACAAGAAGCCACAATAGAGGAGATATAACACCCCCCTGCGGAGTGCCTCTAGTTGCTACAGCATGGATAATAGTATTTCCTAATTCCGATGTGATCTTTCTATGAGTTAGCATTTTCATTAGCCACCTTACAATTGACGTTTCAATTCCAGTTCTAATCAAAGCTGCAAGAATAGCCTCCGATTTGACATTGTTGAAGGCACCTTCGATATCTAAGAATACTCCTAGTGTATAGTCCTTAAAAGAGAGGGATCTTTCGATGTGCTGAACAGCGACATGAAGTGCTGAATCTATTCATTAACAAGACAAACGACATTTAAAATCCTACTGAAGATGACACTAACTGGGGTGTTTGAAACCGGTATAGGAAATACCAGAAATGTCTATAATTTTTAGAAATTCAATTTTTCTTCTGCATTTTTTCAACTTGAACCCTTATAACAAATATAATTAGAGCCCGTGCTCGATCTGTACTTACAGAAAAAATAAAATAAAATTACTGACAAAATATGTCGCCATTAGGCACGTCTCCGAAACAGAAAATGCAAATTCCTTCATTTGTGTCTGCAATTCCAGATCATGTTGGTAACCTTTGCGAAATAATGTAAGAGACAAAAAAGTTGAAAGAAAGTATGAGGTGAGGTTGAGATTGCTAGAAATAGAATTGTAGTGTTGGAAACTGTCAAAATTTATTCTGTAGAAACTATAAATATTCACATATATAAAAAACAGTTTTCATTAACAAGACAAACGACATTTAAAATCCTACTGAAGATGACACTAACTGGGGTGTTTGAAACCGGTATAGGAAATACCAGAAATGTCTATAATTTTTAGAAATTCAATTTTTCTTCTGCATTTTTTCAACTTGAACCCTTATAACTACGGATTTACCTTTAATATAGGCATGTTGACTTCCCGAAATGCTCGTAGGGCGTATATTCATCCTGATATATTCGTCTAAAATTCTTTCTAATGTCTTCAGCATGAATGAAGAGAGACTTATTGGCCTAAAGTCTTACGCAGTGCAGTGCTGAATTTTTCCCGCCTTTGGAATAAAAGCTACCTTAATCTTACGCCAAGAAGTTGGGACGTAAGATGGCCTCAAACAGAACCGATTTTAGTTTATAATACCTTATTCGATAGACATTTTACTCCAAATCACAGTTCTGTGACCATTTGAATTCAAACTTAACTCAAACTATCGAAAAATTGAGAAAATGGATAAAAAGTCATATTTTCCCCTTGTAATTCGATTTTCAAACTTCAGGGCCGATGCGGCAGGTCTTACCCATATCCGATTTTCCTAAAATTTTGTGAGACATGTCTTTACCCCAAATGCACATTTCTAGGGGGGGCCCGGTCAATATCTAACAACTTCGTTTTTTTGGTGCACCCTAAGGTACACGTTGTTCGGATGTGAAATTTTTTTGTGGAAAACTTCTAACGATTCTACAAACTTTTTGCCTTGTGGGATCGTGGGATAACAAATATTAATTTTTTAGGGGGCACCTTCTCCTTGCGATTTGAACTTCTTCTTCTGAGATAAGAATGTTGAAGTTGCTTAGCAAAAGTACAAAAAACCCTGCAAAAAATGCGTTTTTTTTACGTTTGTTTAGACATCGAATGTCTTAGAATCGATCACTGATAAATAAAATATATACACGCAAAAAAATAACTGGTGTAAGAATAACTACTGTAGCTTAGGTAAAATTTTTTTTATATGGTTTCAAAAAAAATATACAAGTAATATATAAATTTCCAAAGTTTGAGTTAAAATTGCCATTGACATTTATTTTGTATTATAACAAAGTTCACTTTGTTGCACCATTTTTAATCTTATTCCTTTATAATATTTTAATATTTGACATTGTTGTTTTTTCAAAGTGTAAACTTGATAACTTTACCTAAGTTATTTGAAAAGTTTCATACTTTTAGTGGGATAACCTGCAAAGTGTTATCTCGACCAATTTAAAAATGCTTGCTTTTGAGAATAAAAAAAGTACTTAAGTACTTCATTTTCCATCCCTCATAAAAAATGTATATATATTTAAGTTTGTTGTTTGTCTTACACAAAATTATTTTTTTTTTTAATTTTTAACATGCAGTCAATAAAAATAAACAAATTGCAGAGAAAAAAGTACTCATAATACAATAATACAGATTTATTTTTCATCATGTAAGTAGAGGGTTCAAAGAGTATTCATAAATGGTTATGTTAATCACTATTTTCTTTTCCAGTGCTCTCCAGCTATTATTGGAATACAAATTGCGTGTTTATTATTTGCGTCATTATTAAGGTATCCATGTCCTTGGTCAACATACCAAGAATACTGGTCGTCGTGGTAGCACCCAGAGATACAGTCGCACTGTTGGTGTATTCCATCAATGAAATAAGAAGCTTAATTAGGTCAATTAGTTAGCAAAAAACCTCCAAAATAATAATGGATTTTTAATGGGCATGTTCCCGTTGAACTAGCGTCTTCAACTTTATTTTTTGGATTAGTGATTCTGCTGCAAAATGATAGTATTAGTGAAATTGACGAATTTAACAAAGCAAATGACGAAGAATCGTTCTCCACGGGAACACATTTCCTGCGTTTTTCGACCAACCCGCTAATGAAATGAATTTTATTAGACGTCTTTGGAAACATAACGTTGATTTGGATTACAATCTCCTTTTTTATTAATTTTACAGGTATGTGAGTGTGGAACAACTGTATTTGGCTGGCATTGCTCCAAATTTGTTTTTTTTTTAAGTAGCCCTTTTCAAGGAGAATACAACGATAAAAAATCAAGGATCGAAGAATTTAACAAAAAAAAAATCAAGGAACGAAGTAATTAAGGTTCAAAGTTAAGCTGAATTTTTTTCTGTCGTATTTTGGTTATATTTTTTTGTTATTATAACGTGTTATTTAACTAACCATTTTAGTATCAAGATTAAAATTACCTTTCCAACGATACACTGTTAAATCCGATCGGACCATTACAAGCCGAGATATAAGCGATTTCGCTAAATATTTTTCGTCGATTCTTGACTTTTTCTTTGTTGGAATTTGCTTGATGAGATCTATCAATGATATTAATTTTTAGAGGTTTGGAAAAATGCCAGTATAGAGTATAGCCGATTATAAATTTGTTATAAAAAATTTTTTATCGATTATAAATTTTTTATAGAACATTTTTTATCCATTATAAATTTTCTATAGAAATTTTTTTTATCGATTATAAATTTTCTAAAAAAAAATTATGGATCATATATTTAATAATTTTGTAATCGATAACAATTTTTCTATACAAAATTTTGTGATCTATAACAAATTTTCTATAGAAAATTTTCTAAATAAATTATTTTTCCATAGAAAATTTATAATTTTCTATAGAAAATTTATAATCGATAACAAAATTTTCTGTGGAAAATTTAAAATTTTATAGTAAATATATAATCGATCAAAAACTTCTATAGAAAATTTATAATTTTAATTTTCTCAAATTTTAGAAAATTATAGAAATTTTGTTATCGATTTTAAATTTTGTGTAACAAATTTGTTATCGATAATAAATTTTCTATAATTTTTTTTTTATCGATTTTCTATAGAAACTTTTTCATCGATTATAAATTTTCTATAGAACAATATAGAAATTTTAAAAATAAATTTTTGAAATTTTCTATGAAAAATTTATAATCGATAAAAAAATTTATTATCGATAAAAAAATTTATAATCGATAAACATTTTCTATAGAAAATATATAATTTGTTTTCGATGATAAGTTTTTTATACAAAATTTGATAACGATTTTTTCAATCAATTATAAATTTTCTGTAGAAAAATAGTTATCAAGAAAAAATTGGTTAAAAAAATTATAAACGATAAAAAATTATAAATTTTCTAAATCTGAGAAAATTAAAATTATAAATCTTCTATAAAAATTTTTTATCGATTATAAATTTTCTATAAAAAATTTGTTAGGAAATTTATAATCGATAAAAAAGTTTCTATAGAAAATTTACAATCGATAACAAATTTATAATCGATAAAAAAATTTTATAGAAGATTTATAATTTTAATTTTCTCAGATTTAGAAAATTTATAATTTTTTATCGATTATAATTTTTTTTTAGAAATTTTATAGAAACTTTTTCATCGATTATAAATTTTCTACAAAAAATTTGTTATCGATTATAAATTTTTAAAATTTTCTATAGAAAATTTTTGATCAATACAAAATTTCTTTAGAAAATTTATAATTTTAATTTCCTCAGATTTAAAAAATTTATAATTTGTAATCGATTATAAATTTTCTGTAGAAAAATTGTTATCGATAATAATTTTTTATATAAATTTTTTTTATCGATTAAAAATATTCCATAGAAAATTTTAAAAATTTATAATCGATAACAAATTTTCTATGGAAAATTTATAATTGTTGAAAAAGATTCTATAAAAAACTTCTATAGAAAATTTATAATTTTAATTTTCTTAGATTTAGAAAATTTTTAATTTGTAATCGATTATAAATTTTCTGTAGAAAAATTGTTATCGATTATAATTTTTTTATAGAAATTTATAATCGATTAAAAATATTCCATAGAAAATTTTAAAAATTTATAATCGATAACAAATTTTCTATGGAAAATTTATAATCGTTGAAAAAGTTTCTATAAAAAATTTATAATCGATAACAAATTTTCCATAGAAAATTTATGATCGATAACAAATTTTCAATTGGAAATTTATAATCGATAACAAATTTTTTACGGAAAATTTATAATCGATAACAAATTATAAATTTTCTAAATCTGAGAAAATTAAAAATTGTCTATAGAAATTTTTTTATCTATTATATATATTCATAACAATATTTTAAAAATTTATAATCGATAACAAATATTCTATAAAAAAATTTATAATCGATGAAAAAATGTCTATAAAAAATTTATAATCGATAAAAAAATTATAAATTTTCAATAAAAAATTTGTTTCAAATTTGCTATAGAAAATAATAAATTTTATTATGGATTTTCTAAAAAAAAATTTTATCGATTATAAATTTTATTATAAATTTTTTATAGAAAATTTTTATCGATTTTAAATTTTCTACAGAAAAGTTTTTATCGATTATAAATTTTCGATAGAAAATTTGTTATCGATTATAAATTTTCTAACGAAAATTTGTTATCGATCATAAATTTTCTAAATACATATTTTTTTTTTTAATTATAAATTTTCTATTGACATTTTTTATCGATTATAAATTTTCTATAGAAAATTCGTTATCGATTTTAAATTTTCTATAAAAAATTTGTTATCGATTTTAAATTTTCTATAAAGAATTTGTTAGCAATTATAAATTTGTTATAGAAAATTTTTTATAGATTATAAATTTTCTATAGAACATTTTTTATAGATTATAAATTTTCTAGAGAAAATTTTTTATCGATTATAAATTTTATATATAAAATTTTTTATCGATTATAAATTTTGTATAGAAAATTTTTTATCGATTATAAATTTTCTTTGGAAAGTTTTTTGTCGATTATAAATTGTATTATAAATTTTGTATTGAAAATTTTTTATCGATTATAAATTTTATACAGAAATTTTTTTATCGATTATAATTATTATATAGAACATTTTTTATCGATTATAAATTTTGTTATAAATTTTCTATAAAAAATTTTTTATTTATGTTATAAATTTCGTATAGAAAATTTTCTATAGAAATAATCGATAAAGTTTTTTTTTATAGAAAATAGAAAATTTGTAATCGTGAAAAAATTTTCTATAAAAAATTTATAATCGATAAAAAAATTTTCTATAGAAAATTTATCATCGATAAAAATTTTTCTATACAAAAATTATAATTTTATGTAGAAAATATATAATCAATAAAAAATTTTCTATTGAAAATTTATAATCGATTAAATAATTTCTATAGTAATAGGTTTACATTTATTTTCTTATGTTTGCAGATTTTTTTTATTTAATGTATCATTTTTAACAATAATAAATAATTAATAAAAACATTTTTGGTGATTAGTTTTATTTATGTAGTAAAGAATGTTAAAAATATAAAGGTAAATGTATTAATTGATATAAATTACTTGGTTTATTATGTCGGAATCAACTTGTTAAATTGAATAATATATTTGAAAAAGTGGTAACTTTAACTTGATTAAATTGATAAATTTTACTTTATCATTTTTACAAAGTTTTTTTTTATAAATGTCATATTTTTTGTAAGACAATTTTTTTACCTAAGTTTATTAACTAAATAGTCTAATAACTTGTTAAGTTGTATATTTACGTATAAACTTAGGTAGATTATGCCAGATTTTTGTGTAATATTACACCTGTTTTTTTTTGCGTGTATATTATGGGGTTCTAGACCGATATTTCGATGCGTTACACATAGAATGACAAAGTGAGTATACCCACATACTGTGGTTGGAGGGTATGAAAAATTAAAAAAGGCAAACAGTTTGTAGAATCGTTAGAAGTTTTCTCCAAAAAATAAAAAAGATCAAAGAGTACATATATTTTCAAAAATAAGATATACTTAAGAATTTTTTGGGATTTTTTTTTCAAAAGTTCTTAGAAACACAAAATTTTTTTTAGAAAAAACTTAGAATTTGGACCATTTTTGAAGAAGTTATGAGTAAATGAACAAACTACCAGTTTTTGAAAACTCGACATCTTTGTAACGGAACGTCAAAAAAACTGAAAATTTACCACGAGGGAGTTTTCAAAGGGACTCAAAACTGTAAACAAATTGGGAAAATCTCAAATGTCCGATTCAGCATGAAATGCCTCATATATTATCGATCGGTGATGGATTCTAAGACAAAGATATCCGTCTGCCCGTTTGTTTAATGATGGTCATGGCCAAAATATTACACTGATATGACTAAGACTTAGCATGTTTACTTGCTTTTGTTCCGATCAGTTTGGAATTGCATTTGAGAAATATCGGATCAGCGCACAGTGCTTTGTTCCCATGTTAAAATCGGCAAAAATAGATGGAGTGGTCGGGCGTTTTTGAAATTTGGTACACTAACAGCAAATACCTTAATTAAGAAAAATATGATTTTTTGGAAAAATCGGTGCAAGGACACGCCCACTCCCATGTGTCCTGAAACTTAAAAATGCTATTTTAGCTACAATAATGTCCGCAAAAGAACAAAAAGTGGTCATTCGGATGCATATACAACTAGCAACATGTATGTAAATTTTCAGCTTAATCGAAGTAAGGACTCTAGGTCCTGCAATATATCCTTTTTCCTAAAAACGCTATAACTTCAACAAAAATAGTACGATCGTAACAAAACTTGGTACGTAAATTGATATTTATAAGGAATATATTATTGTAAAATTTGGGTAAAACCGGATTATTAATGTGGAAAATACAAAAATATCATTTATTGAAAAATGGTGGAATTTTTTTCCAAAACCGTTTGGAAAAAGGGGAAAAAAGTATTTAAGCAAGTTCTGAGCTAAATAAAGTTAATTGATGTATGCAGTGAAATTTTATGACGGTTATTTTCTTAGAACATATTAACCCTCTATCTCGTATTTTTAGGGGTCATTTTAGTCCATTTTCCAAAAACCCTCATAGAAAACCACTAACACGTGGGTTTAAAGGGTTGAAGTACTCTACAAAAGTTTAAGGCATCGAATTTGACTAGGGGTTTTCAAAGGTCAAAAGTTCGTGCGATATAAGGAAAATGTATAAAAAGTAAATTGTAAAGTATCATATATTGTTAAATTGTGTTTTACTGAAGTAGATTGGAATAAGAAAAATATTATATTTACTAAAAAATTTATTAAATTTACTGCTGGGCTAAATTATGTTTTTACATATCTTTAGTGAAATTTGATGGCAGTTTTTCTTGAGACATATTAACCCTTATCTCCCATTTTAATGGGTCACATTATTCGCTTTTACAAAAATTCAAACATAAAACCTATAAAACGGGTATTTAAAGGTTAAAAAGCAATACTAAATTACTTTTTTTCACAGTTTCTTTAATCTAACTTATAATTTGACATATTAAATTAAACATAATTTTTAGCTACAGTTAAAAATTAAATAATCCATAATGCGTAAAAAAATCCAAAACTTCAAACCAGTTTTTAAAAAAATAAATTTTCGAGAATTAATATCTTGAAACAAATAACCTAATTATTCTGTTAAGTTATTTTTGCATAAAATTCTCTGAGTTTAGCGCCCTCTCGTGGCATCAAAAGCAATTACACTAAATGTTTTTTTTCACATTTATTTGAAAAACTTAAATATCTTTCAAAAAATCTGTCTTTAATAACAATTTCAGACAATTTTATTTTTTTGATTTTTATCCATGGGAAGAAGCATACTTCCCTACTCAAATTCATTTGTATTCAAATTTTGTTGGCCATTGTGGACAGTTTTCATGGATTTAGTGAAGCCAAATTTAACTTTTCTACTTTTTTTTCTTATTTTTCTGCTGATTGGGTTGAAAAAAGGTTTAACATAATTTCTATAATATTTTTTCAAACATTGTTAATTCTTACACAGAAAATAATATCATATATTTTATTTTAATTAAAATTTTAATTGTTTTTTAATTTAATATTAATTAAACTTTTAATTAATATAATTAATTGTTTAATTAAATTTTTAACTTTATTTTAATTAATATTTTAATTGTTTTTAAATTTAATATTAATTAAGTATTTAATTTATATAATTAAATGTTTAATTAAATTTCTAGCTTTACTTATTTTTTTTTTTGTTTTGTTTTCCGTGTGTGTGCGAGTGTGTGTTTTTCTCTTGCATTGTATTACATACAAAAAAAATACATAAGTATAAAAAGTTTGTTGAAAGTTTTTTTTATTTTTCACATAGGTTTTTGAGTTCTCATTTTGTTTATAGTTTTATGTGTATGTATATGAAAGGTTTATAATCAACTTTATAAAATCATCTCACTGACTATGTCTTTACGGCATAAATAAATTTGGTAAAGTTTGAAGAAATATTTTTTTTTTTAAACTATTTTATTCAAAAAGAATGTTTTTACAAATTATTTTTTTTTAATATAATATTTTTAATTAATTTTTTTAATTTATACAATTAAAATTTTAATTATTTTTTTTTTAAATTTTAATTAAATTTTTTAATTTATAGTATTAAGTTTTTAATTAAATAAATATCCATTTATTTTTAATTAACGACATACAAATATTTTTAATTTATTTGCGCATTTTAGTGATTGGTCCGGATTTAATTAATTTTTTAATTAAATCTACGAATTTTTTAATTAAATATTTTTTTTATTTTTTTCTGTGTAGCGGTTAACAAAAAATAACGAAAAAATGGTCACTTCGAAAAAATTTTTTTTTGCCGTTCTAAAAAAAAGTTGCAACTGTTTACTTTTTTATTTAATAGAGAAAGATTTAACCTTCTCAAAAAAAGAAAAAAATCCAAAATCGGTTAACATATATTTTTTTAATATTTTTTTAAACTTTGCAAATTTTGGGTCTTCAAACTAAAAATTTAGGTAACTTTCAATGCGTTTAGAAAAACAACTTATTGCTTATACTAGGGTAATTTTTTCTGGTAAAAAAATAGATATTTTAAAGTTTTTAAAAAAAAAAATCAAGCCATTTCATTAAAAAACAAAAAAGTTACGGCTATTTTCGTCAGCCACTAAAATGGATTTTTCAAAAATGTGATTTTAGGCACTTTGAAAAAAATATATATTTAAAGTTCTAATCAAAAGTTGCAAGCGTTGTTTTTTTTCTTTGGAAGATAAAGGTCAAGGCTTTAAAAAAAAATTATGAAATCAAAAATCGGTTAACATATATTTTTTTAATACTCCATCAAATTTTTGTTATTTTAAAGATCCTCACAAAAAAAAAGTAGTAATTCAAAGTCTTAAAAAAGGCATATACTTTAACTTTTTATCTCCAACAAAAAATTTCCCGTATTGCAAATATATTTTTTAATTTTTTGCAGAAAAAATCAAGTCATTATCTTAAAAACTGAATTTTTGGGAACTATTTTTGTAAAACTCAAAATAATATTATTTTTTTAAATACCGTTTGCTTGGAAATTCTCTAACTTTAGCGACCCCTTGCGGCGACAAAAAGAGTTATATCAAAAGGGATTATTATTAAAATATTAAGTTACCTTATTACCTTTACAAAAAAAAATATTTTAATAAAAACGATGGGAACTTTTTTTTTTTGATTTTTGTCAATGGGACAAAGCACTGTGCAGCGGTTCAAAAGTTATGAACGAAAATGTAAGGACACCTCGAAAATTTTGGTACATTCCACATAACCTAAAAATACAAAATGCTTTAAATAGGCTGCTGGTTGACATAAGTGAACAGATTTTTTATTTTAAAAAGTAAGAACATTAAAAAAAAATTTCGCGAAATTTTTTTTTTCACAAAATTTTTTTTTTTACAAATTGTGGAGGATATCAATACATTTACTTATTATTTTTACTTGTTTTTAATTGATATTAACATGTAATATTCTCATATTTCCACAATTGATTACAATTTAAATTGATTTAACGAATTTCATGATTGAAGCTCAACGGTTCACTTTTAGTATTTAAAAAAAAAAATGTTTAACTAATTTTTAAAATTTACTTTCCTTTTGTTTATTTTCAGATGTGTAAAGGTAAGTTCTTTAAATTCTGATTAATTTTTATTTAAAAATAAAAATTCTTTTGATCGACTTTTAATCGATCAAATTTGCTCAAAAGGTCGAGCAAAAATTACCAACACAAATAAATTTAAAACAGAAAAATAATTTTCTTGAAAATTTTTTTATGAAAATTACATATTTTTAATTAGTAAAGGAAATAATGACCTCGAGCTAGGATACGGTCTTTATTTCAGAAAAATAATTTTCTTGAAAATTTTTCTATGAGAATTTCATAGTTGTAATTAGTAGAGAAAATAATTACCTCGAGCTAAAATATGTTCTTTATTTAAATTTTTTTTTTATAATTCATAACTCAACAATTTTTAACAATTATGATTTAGTTCCACACAAGTAGGGGGTGACAAAAAAATATTGAAAATTTTAATTTTTTATCATTTTTATTTTTAAAATCCACATAATACAAAATCTAACAGAAAACATGACAAACGACAGACGGACGATCAAAAAAAAAAAAACAATCTTAGAGATTAACCTAAAAATGACTACAAAAGCCGACAAGATCAAACAATCAAACAATTGAATGAATAAGTATAACAAGAAGATACAATAATAATACGAAAAGATGTCAAATATGACGACATTGATAAAACATAACAAATGGAATAACTTTTACAAGTGTTCATCCACATCCAAAACTCTACACTAAAATCTCGGAAAGACCAAAAGACAATTGTTTAAAAATTACGCAATATCGTCACAAGAAGTTATTTCGAAATTTAAAAAACCAGCAAGAGGTCAATGTTTGAAGATGAAAAAATAAAGTTTTACAAAACCAAAATCCACTTGAGATTAAAAGCAGATTATCGACATTTGTTGCAACAATTTTTTGAAATCAAAAAACTAAGAAAAAAATCAAAAGCTGGATTTTTTTTTTCTTTGGTGATTCTTTGTAAAATTTTGATGGTTTTCCTTTTAAAAATTCATAAAAAAATTTATTTATTTATGCCGAAAAACAACAACATTTTCAAAAACAAATTTAAAATTCCAAAATTAGGAAGTCGTTTTGTATTTTTATTTTTTTATACTTTTCGAAAACAAAAAAATAAAATGCGGTGAATAACAAACATTTACGCATGTGCCGTGACACTTATTTGACATTTTATGTTAAAACTATCAAAAAAGAAATAAAACAAGGGAAGCTGCTGGTCATGAAATCCAGACCGTAATAAATCTTATTTTTATTTTATTTTTTTTTAAAGACAGTTCGTCTTAAATTTTCTGTGTGTGTTTTCTGATGTTTCAAAGGTTTTTGAACAAAATCCAATTCACCTGTTTGTAATTTAAGTTTTGGGCGGAATTCAAACAAGGCACAAGTTTGTAATTTTACATGACCTTTTAGACAAATTTACTACAATTTTTTTTTAAGTATTACATTGAATAAACTTTTGTTGTCATTAACAATTTGTTAGTTGGTGTTTTTAAATTGTTGTTTTTTGTAAGAATTAGTTTTAATAAACATTTTATGGTTTTGTTTACAAAAACTCATAAAATGTTTAAAACCGGAAAACTACATAAGAACATAAATGTAAAGTTTAACCTTTTCTTAACAGAGTTCCTTTCACATTTATGTTGTTAAAATATTTAACCCATTACTCGTGCGCTTGTTTTTTGAAGAATTATATTTTTAAAGTTTTCATTTATTTGTTTGGTTCATAGATGGGAATTTTTCATTACCATTGAAATTTAATTACCATTGGTTGATATCAATGGTAATGAAAAAATTTTCATTACCATTTAATGGTAATTAAATTTTTTTAATTGAAAAAATAATTACTAATTGTAATGAAATGCACCAATTGTTGAAAAACACCAATTATAATTGGTTTCAAAACCATTGGTTTGCACATTTTTGTTTTTTTGAAAAGTTAAAAATTTAAACATCAAAGTATGTTTTTACAAAAAAAAATATGAAAATGTTAAAGACAAAAAACAAAACGCAAATAAAAATTTCAAATATTGTGTTATACAAAGGCAATCAACGTGTGTTTGGTTTATAAAATGTCAAAACCTAAAACACCATATAACAAAAAACAACAGATTTTTCCAAATATTAACGATTTTGACAATATTGTGACGACTTTTACTAATGGTAATTATTTTTTTTAAGTGATGACATACCAATGGTAATTATTTTTTTTTTAATTTTCATTAGTAATTAAATTGATAAATAATTTAATTGGTACAATTGATACAACCAATGGTAATGAAAAAAATTTCATTACCATTGACATCAATTAAATGGTAATTAAACTATCAATTAATTGGTCCCTTTAATTAATTAGTCCCATCTATGGTTTGGTTTGAGACCATATTAATCTGTTCTAAGAAATTTGTACTTTCCATCTTCAGCGCTTTTTTTGGTTGTCAACACCTATTGAGGATGTGTTTAGCCTAGAACAGCGGTTACCAACCTATGGTACGCGTACCACTAGGGGGTACGCGAAACTGTCCGCGGGGGTACGCAAAATTTTAGTTATTTGGACATTTGTTTTAGATTAACCTTTCAATGCTGGTTCCGCACCTGGCTTCCAAAGTTTTCCATAACGTCAGGTTTTTAAGAAATTTGAGGTCAAAAATTACAAAAAAATTATTTTTGTGCAATTTAGAGAGAATTTTTTGCGATATTTTGAGATCTGACCACTTGTTTTCGATTGACCTTTCGATGCTGATTCCGAATATATATATATATAGGGTCCTTTTACAAGGAGCATAGGGCTGATTCCGAATATGGTTCCCAAATTTTTCTAAGATGTCAGGTTTTTGAGAAAATGTATGTCAAAGTTCTCAAAAAAAGTGTTTTTGGACATTTTTGAGACGGTTTCTGATAGAGTGGAAATTTTGGTACCATTTTGTAATAGTGCATTTACACTGGTCCTCTAAGCTAGCTTAAAGTAGATTGTGGCTCCAATCCAGTTTCAATCTATTAGATTTACCATACAAATTTAATTTTTTCAATCTAGTAGTTTAGACTCTAATCGGCAAACGCAATCTGGTAAAGTTAGATACAACTCTGTATTTCTATTATTTGCATTTTCCAACACTGAAAAATACCGACGCAAAGCCTGCCGATTTGATGAAGCCGCCAAGTATGTTTACGGCGACTTATTACCGTCGCTGTCTTTTGACGCAGTCACACACATTTATTACCAACTTGTTGTTATAAATGCCAATCTTAATCTTCTCAAATGTAAAAAATGCCAATGTAAACGGTACAGATTGCAAAGTAGATTAAAATCGCAATTTACTAGATTAGAAATCCAATGTAAACGCACTATTAAGCTCAAAATGTCCTTTCATTGTACATATATACGGGGGTGTTTTATTCGAAACGTCACGGAATTGTTGATCTGCCCTTGTATTAAAAAAAAAACATTTAAAAAAACTTTTGGAACTTTTTTTAAGAGTTCAAAAAACGTCCGTTGTTTTAAATTTTGGTGTAGAATCGACTGGTGAAATCAGATTTGCAATATTTTCAGCTGTTTTGCTCTTCAGAAATATCAGCTAAAAATCCGCGTTTTCAGATGCATTGAACCACCCCAAGGAGCGAAAAATTTTCCCAAAAAATACCACCATTATTTTGATCTCCCCTAAAGCCTTCAAAAAAATGATAATACCCGTAGATCAAAAATTTTCAAATTAACTCTAATATTTACATGAGAAGTTTTTTAACGAAAACAAAAAACTCGTTAGGGGGTACGCGGCTGACAAAATTTAAAATTAGGGGTACGCGAGCCAAAAAGGTTGGTAACCGCTGGCCTAGAAGATTTATGAAATTAATTTCGATATTTCGGACAGTTCAAAAATTTCCACGAGATACTTACAAGAGCTAAATATTTCACGAATCAATTATTTTTTATACCCTCCACTTAGTGATAGAGGGTATATATAAGTTTGTCTATATATTTTGTCTATATTATTGATCAGTGATCGATTTTAAGATATTCTAGCGAAGTCCGTCTGTCTGTGGAAATGGTGATCACGACCAAAATATTACACGGAGATGACTGAAGCTTAACATATTTATTGGAAGTTCTCCTGAAAAGTTTGGGGTTGCATTTGAGCGATATCGGTTCAGCGGTTCAAAAGTTATGATCGAAAATGTAAGGACACCTCAAAAATGTTGGCACATTCAACATAACCTAAAAATACAAAATGCTTTAATTTGGCTGCTGGTTGACATATGTGAACATAATTGAACACCGAAAGGTACTTAAACAAGTACGAACACATTTTTTGACAAAAAAAGAAAAAAAAAATCGCGAATTTTTTTTTCCAAAATTTTTTTTCGCGGAAATTTTTTTTAAAATTTTTTGTTTTTAAGTTTTTTGCAATAATCTTTTTGATATTGTTGAGGGTATCAATACATTCGGCACAGCCGAATTTAAATTTTTACTTGTTTTTTTTTTGATTTTGTTCTACTTTGACAAAAACTTACAAACCTACTACTTAAGAGCTTTTTCAACTCTCAAAAAATACTTTTATTTTTTAAAATCCCTGATAATGGTCAACGATGTTTGACCGAAATATCGGTAAATAAACAAAAATTCTTTTGAAAAATGGAAAATTAAAAACAGCGTTTTTATTTAGCAATACATTTCTCTAACTTATGCCCTTAAGCCGAACTAAATCAACTACATACTTTCATTAATTTCATATTTTTATAATTTTAAAGTTTTTATAAATAACGAGTAAAAAAATTACTTTTGGTCAAGACCCACCATAAAAAATTGGGTACAATGTTTAATGATGGACCTTAAATTGGTTCAGAAAATACGCATGCATCAAATTTTAGTGAAATTGCATGAACCTTAGTTTTTGACAAATTTTTACTGTCTTTTAAAGTTAACAAATTTCTTTTTATACAATCAGAAAAAAAACTAACTAGAAAATTAACTAAATCCAAGGAAAATTCATAAGGATTTAGCATCACTGCCATGTATTCCTTCTTCTTAGCCCATATTTTTCTTAAAAATAAGGAACAATTTAAACTAGAAAATGGGAAAAAATTTTCCATTTTCTAGTTAAAAAAAAAAAAAATCTGATGAGGTAATTTTTCCTTCAAAGCCAAGGGCTTTGATGTGATTAAAATATTATTGTTTCTCTAACAAATACATCTGTGGAAAAATGTTAACATTGAATTTATTACTTGTTATAACATGATCAAACTTTTTATTCATATACTTCAAAAAATAAACCAAATGTGAATTGCACAAGCAAGCATGAAAAAAAGTATATCAATATTTTTTCCAAGTTATACAAAATTTAATAAAATAGTGGTAAAAACTTCCTCAAGTTAAAGAAGATAAATATGATGAACTTATTGGTAGTAAATTACGTCCTAAAACTGAATTTTTTAAACTTCATTGTAAAATTGAATTTTTTAAACTAAATTCTGTTTTAAGAAATATGTATGTCTTAAAAATAATTTTTCTTTCATATATTTAGGGAAAATTTCTTTGGCGATAAGAATTTCTTCCATGTATTAGAGAATTCCATGTGAGGAAAAAAACAGTATATGAACTTAAATTTTTTCCTAAGAGTTAAGAAATTTCCCAACTTTTGGTTAAATTTAACTAAATTGTGAGAAAATTTATAAACTGATTTAAAGAAAAATTTTTCCAATGTTTAAGTAAAGTCTTTTTTTAGAGTATAGGACACAGGGGCGTATCCAGGATTTTATTTCGGTGGGGGCCCAACATTTTTGTTCAATATTTTTTTTACAAAAAATTTACATTAAGCCTTTTTTAAAGTGTGAATTGTATCAGATGCTGATACATTTTTACAAAGAAGATTATCAGAATCTGAATTTTTTTTTAAAAGAAAAGTATAAGATTCTTTTACAATTTCCAGTTTAGACAGTTTTTGTTATAGAAAAAGTCAAAGACTCTAAATCATATTTCCAATGGAAAACGTTTCTAGGAAAGAGTCACTTTAGAAAATGCTTCTATAAACATATTCATAAAATACTTTTCCAAAAGAAAAGACTCCGGTTGTAAGACATTTTCCCATAATCTAGATATTTTTAGTTTTTCTAAGATTCTGAAACATTCTAAACTAAAAGTTCAAGATTCTGAGAAAATCTTTGCTTTTTCTATAAGAAAAATGATTCAAATTCCGATACCTTTTTAAAAAGAAAACAGTATAAAAAAGCCTAAGATTCTAAAACATTTTTCCTAAAGAAAAACTCTCGGATTCTGAGAAAATTTTCCTGTAGAAAAAATTTAAGATTATTAGACATTTTTCTTAAAGAAAAAGTCTCAGATTCTTACACATTTTTCCTATAGAAAGTCTAACATTCTTATGGAAAAAGTCTCAGATTATTCGAAATGTTTCTTACAGAAAAACTCTCAGATTCTTCAACATTTTTCCTATAGAAAATGTCTAAGATTCTTAGACATTTATTCTACAGAAAAATTCATAGATTCTGAGACATTTTTCCTATAGAAAAAGTCTCAGATGCTTAAAAACTTTTCTATAGAACAAGTTTCAGAATCTGAAACATTTTGCCTATAGGAAATTGTCAGATTCTGAAACATTTTTCATATAGAAAACGCCACAGATTCTGAGACATTTTTTCTAAAGAAAAAGTCTCAGATTCTGAAATTTTTTTCCATAGAAAAATACTTAGATTTTGAGACATTATTCTTATAGAAAAATAGATTTTTACAATAGAACAAGTCTCAGATTTTGAGCATTTTTCTATACAAAATGTCTCAGCTTGTGTCGCTGAGAAATTTTTCCTTTATACAAAATCTACGATTTTGAGATAATTTTCCTTAAGAAAAATTCGTTGATTCTGAAATATTTTTCGTAAAAAAAGTCTAACATTTTTCATATAGAAAAGCTTCAGATTCTAAGAATTTATCTTAGATTTTGAGACATTTTTCAGACTCAGAGAAAGTTCTCAGATTCTGAAACATTTTTTATATAGAAAAGCCATAGATTTTGAGAATTTTTTATAGAAAAAGTTTCAGATTCTGAGAAATTTTTCCTATAGAAAAAGTCTTAGATTCTGCGAAAAAGGCTAATATTTTAAAACATTATTGCTATAAAAAAATCTTAGATTCAGAGACATTTTTTTTTAAGAAATAATCTCGTTCTGAGAAATTTCTCTAAAGACAAAGTCGCATTTTAAGATTTGACTACATTTTACTTACAATTAGGTCCATTTTTTGTGTACATAAAACTTCAGGTTCTAAGATATTTTTTCATTAGAATCTTAAGTTGAAAAGTTTAAAATTCTAAGAAAAAATTTTCAGATTTTGAGATTTTTTTAACTGAAAAATTTTTAGTTTCAAAATATTTTCTTCAAAAAATGTTAGATTCTTAAATGTTTTGCTATTTTTTTTAAGAAGATTTTTAATATTGTACTTGTTATTTGATACCAAATCCTGAAATTTGAGAAATCATTTCGGGTGGGCCCTTCCCCCCCTCTGTATACGCCACTGATAGGACAAGTCTCTGATTTTCAGAAATTTGTTTCTATAAAATATGTCTCAGATTCTGAGACATTTTAAAAAAAGTCTCAGATTCTGAGAAAAAGACTCCGATTTGGAGACATTTTTCCTTGTGACCATTTTTTGACATTTTGATCTTATTATGTTTTTTAATGAAAGATAAAGTAAATTTTTCCATTTTGAAAGTTTACCTTAACATAAATTCAACAAACACCAATATTTTTCAAAAAATGGCCACCTGTACTAGATAACACCGTCCGACAAAAATAAAAATAAAACAAGTAGAAAAGTTAAATGCGACTTGGCCGAATCTATGAATACCCTCCAAAATGCCCTTTTTAATTTACTAAATTTTTTTGTTGAGTGTAAATTTTTTTTTGGCTGTAAAATTTTTTGGGTGATTTTTTTTTTTAGTGTAAAAATATTTTTGAGTGACAAAAACACGTCGAAAAATATTTTTGTGACTTACCAATGTTTTTAAAACATGTTTAACGGATTTTCAACACGTGAATTTAAGGTGAAACTAATCTGAAATTCACAGTTTTGCTAATAACTTTTGAACCACTTGACCCATCTTGCTGAAATTCAACATAAACCGGGCCAGAGGAACGATAAATATATATACCAAGCTTCAGACTCAGACATGCCTTTAAAAAGTTAGAGTGTTTTTTATCTCTCAAATTCGCGAATAACCCTTGTCGAAATTCAGTCATTTGCTCATAACATGGATTGCAATACCAACCTGACCAGGTAAATGCCCTAAATATACGGCAAACTTCAGGAGCCTCCGTAAAGTCTGTCAAAAGTTAGCGTGTTTTCTACAGACAGACGGACGGATATCGCTAGATCGTCTTAAAATCGATCGAGAATCGATGAATTTTTATACTTTATGGGTATAAAATGAATATTTATACTTTATGCGGTCCTAGACAAATATTTCGAGGTGTTACAAACGGAATGACGAACTTATGTATACCCTCTATCACTAGAGTGGAGGGCATAAAATCGTTAAACACGAACTGGATAATATACACTAAAAAAACTTGTAAAATTACTAGAAAAAGTCTTGTAATCCCATTTTACCAATATTTGACAGTTTTCTTGTTTTTTAACATAAAATTTTCGATCGAAATTTAATTTTTTTTTGTATTTTTACAAATTTTTACAAATTTTCAAAAAAATTTTACAAAAAAAATCTAGTAAATTTACGAGATTTCCTTTTAAGTTTTATTGCGCTAAAAAAGTTGTAAGTTTACAATTTTATTTGTAAATATCTTGTAAAATTACGAAAAAGCTCGTAATGTTTCCTAGGAATTCTCGTAAAGTAGGAGGTACACTAAGAAAATTATGTCATTAACTGTTTGTAGGTTATTTTAAAAAGTAATCAGTAAAGTTATTTTAAAAGAATAATCACTTATTTTATAAAGGATTTAATTTTTTTACTATTTCTGTAGTTTAAAAAATATAATTTACTGTCTTGAAAACGAATTTTCTGTTATATTAATTTTCGGCAGTAAACAATTTCTTCTATAGTTTTACTGTTTTTCGATACAAAATAAGTGAATATTCAGTAGTTTTTTAATGTTTTGGTTAGTCATTAAATTACCATTTAAAATTGACTCTAAGGTGTTTTTATTTTAAATGAAAAAACAGTGGAATGGTTTTTAAATAAAATTTCATTTGTTTTAAGTGAATATTCACTGGAATGTACCTACATAATTTTTTGAGTGTAGCAAAAAATCTAGTAAAAACATGAAACCTCCTTGTATGTTTTATCACTTCAACAGATTTGTAAATTTACAATTTTATTGGTAAATAGCTTGTAAAATTACAAAATTCTTGTCAAATATAAGGAATTTTGTAATTTTTCAAGGATTACTTTACGATTAAGTGGCAACCCTGGCAATTCTAATTGACCAAATTTTGTGTTATAAAATGTTAAAAATATCACGATAGTTTATCTTTCAAATAAAAAATTCAGAATTAAAAATATTGCGTATTGTTTTTTTTTTTAGCTGTTTAAAAATTGTTATTGTTGCGGCTGTTTTCTAGTACCAACCCCCCTCAAAGGGTTAACATTAGACAAACATATTACATCTGTGTGGCCTCGTAGTTTTAAAAACTATCTTAAATTATGTTATTATTATTATTTTTGCCACTACATTCTATATAAATCAAATATTATTTTTATATTTCTTAGAATTTCATTAAATAAAATAATTACAAACTATAATATAAATTTGTCTAACTCTAGCATAAAATTATAAAAAAAAATAATTTTTTTGAAAAGTTAATTTTAGCTTTGTTGTAGATTGTAAATTGTATATATTTCTAATTAATTTTCATAACCATTAACCAGTCTTTAACCTCAGTTGGTGGTAGTTTACCGTATAAGTAACTTGAACAGAAATTTTTTTAAAAACAAATCACCAGTCATTTCATCACATAAACTACGCCATTTTATAGCGCCATCATTCATTTTAGCCTTTTGGCTTTATTTTTTTTTTTGTTTTTGTGCAAACATGTCCATCCATGAAAAACTCATGAACACTTGTCTTCCATTACAACTGTACAGCCTTAAATTCACACTTGCGTCATATATACATCAAATATTGTGTGTAGTTGTTCCAGTCTTCCATGATGGTGCTGGTTAATGTTAATAATAATGATGATGGTGTTAGGCATGCGCAGTTTAATTTTTTTATATGATTCTTTAGTTGCAATTATGAACATGTAGCCAGTTTTTATGTTGGGTTCGTTCTTTTACTGGTAAATTAATGACAAAAAAAAAATATTCATTATTTTTACAATATGGTTGTCAATATTAGTTTTTTCTGCAGTAGCAAATAACTTTTTCTTACCAGGAAGGGGTTTCTACAGGCACTTAGAAATTTTTTGGTAACTGGCAATTTATGTATTTCACATAATTTGCTGAGAAGCACTACAAATTTCCGAACATAAAATGAATGCGGAAGTGATGAGGTGGTCCGGGTTTCCGAGAGGCGGATTTTTTTTTTAAATAACTCTCAATTGGTTAAGATTAAATTCGTCATACATTAAAAAAATTTTGTCATTAACTGTTTGTAGTTGATTTAAAAAGTTTTACGTTTAGTTGATTTTAAAAGAAAAAACATTTGTTTGATGTTCAGTTTTTTTAAATGACTATTTCTGTCCTTTGTTTCAAAAATAACACACTTAAAAATAAAGACTTTTATTAACATTTAATTTTTAAAGTCATTTATTTTTGTTCTGTAATTAAAAACTTCTGATTATTCTTTAAATTTTGAATGATTTTCATTAGTTTTTACCTACACAAGTAGGTTATTTTTTTGTAGAAAAAAAAATCAAAAAATTATTTATAGAAATATAAAAACAGGGTTGTATCAAGTGAATTTGGCACGATGGGTAGAGTGTCTGGCCAGAATGTAATTGACTGCGGGATCGATTCCCCAAAATTTTATTAAAAATTTTTAAAAAAAATATTTGAATAGAAAATTGTAGAAAATAACCAGCGAAATCATTAATTCTTAATGTTTTCGTAGGTTATTTTTTTGAAATTTGTTGGTAAAAATAACAGAACTATCATTAATTTTTAATGTTTTCGTAGGTAATTTTTTTCGAATTTGTTGGTAAATCGAATGAAAAGAAACGTAATTTTTTAATGTTTAATGTTATTTATTTTTGAAAATTTTGTCAACAGTAAAAAATAAATGTAGATGTTTCTTCTTAAAACAAATGAATAATTACTGGGATGCACTCAAAATATTTTGCAGACAAAAACAAATGAGGGGCTTATTGGACAAACTTGATAAGCAACATTTCATTTTATGGTGGTTTTTACCTTAAAACTTTTAAAATAATGTAGAAAATCGAACTTTTGCAGGACTTTTATTCTCAATATTTTTGTACGAAGGGTTAAAGCAAGACTTCTGCCAAAAATCAGCTTAGTAAGTTCTTGCAGTAAGCCCTTCAAATGAAAAACATATTTAAAACAAGTGATAAAACATTTGAAAACCATCCCAGTAATTATTCATTTGTTTTAACAAACATCAACGTTTATTTTTTACTGTTGACAAAATTTTCTACAACAAATAACATTTAACATTAAAAAATTACGTTTTTTTTCACTCTTTTTTACCAACAAATTTAAAAAAAAACCTACAAAAACATTAAAAATTAATGATAGCTCTGTTATTTTTACCAACAAATTAAAAAAAAAAATATTCTACGAAAACAATAAAAATTAATGATTTCGTAGGTTATTTTTTTACAATTTTTTATTGAAATATATTTTTAAAAATGTTTAATAAAATTTTGGGGAATCGATCCCGCAATCAACTACATTCTGGCCTGACACTCTACCCATCGTGCCAAAGTCAATTGATACGAACATGTTTTTATATTTCTAAATATAATGTTTTGAATTTTTTTTTACAAAAAAATTACCTACTTGTGTAGGTAAAAACTAATGGTATCTCATCAAAAGATACCAACAATTTATACAAAAAATTACTTATATATACAGTGGGCGACAATACTTTGGAAACTTTTTTATAGTAGATGAAATTTGTTAAAAACAAAGTTAACAAAACTAAACTTTATAATTATCAAACAACTAATATAAAAAAGCGTGATGTAGGTAATTTATCAAGCTTTAATTTAAGATTAATAGCGTCCAGATTGGGAAAATAATGAATGTGTTACGAGGGTCGATGTGGAAAATGAAAAAATTTATAGACATTTTTCAGAACATTTTTAAAAAATATTTCCGAGTAGATTTTTTCCAAGTTAAAACATTAGAAATTTAAAAAAAGGTCCAATAGTTTTTATGCAGTGATCAAGTAATTTTTCCAACAACCCAAACAGACAGTGGAATTTTTTAAGTACAGTAGCAAAAATCCACATTTTTGACCTCCAATTCTTTTGACCACCAATTTTTTATAAACAAAGAAAGGATGTTATTGTTTATTAATTTTAGTACACTTAAGTATATGCTAAGGATATATTAAGATAATTTTAATTTCTCTATGTTAACAAAAAATTGGTGGTCAAAAGAATTGGAGGTCAAAAAATGTGGATTTTTGCTACTGTACTTAAAAAATTCCACTGTTTGTTTGGGTTGTTGGAAAAATTACTTGATTACTGAATAAAAACTATTGGACCTTTTTTTAAATTTCTAGTGTTTTAACTTGGAAAAAATCTACTCGGAAATATTTTTTAAAAATGTTCTGAAAAATGTCTATAAATTTTTTCATTTTCCACATCGACCCTCGTAACACATTCATTATTTTCCCAATCTGGACGCTATTAAGCTTAAATTAAAGCTTGATAAATTACCTACATCACATTTTTTTATACTACTTGTTTGATAATTATAACGTTTAGTTTTGTTAACTTTGTCTTTAACAAATTTCATCTACTATAAAAAAGTTTCCAATGTATTGTCGCCCACTGTATGTCGTTTTTGGGTAAACCATACAGAATTATTTGTTATATCCTCCTTTATATTGTGTCAAAAACTCGTATTAATATCCTCCAAACTCACCGTTTGAGAAAAGAACACGCCATTATAACATTTTCTATGTACGGGCCTTTTGCAATGTAAAATAAGTTTCAATTGTAAACTTTAAACAGGTTTTCTGTGAAATCAAACATTTTGCGTTATGACTTACCTGACCAACCATCCCGCTTTTGGCGGGATTATCCCGCTTTTTGATGTCTCATCCCGCCTTGAATTTCTATCCCGCTTTTTAAACAAAAGTCCCGCTTTATCCCGCTTTTTGACTTTTAAATAATATTTTTAATTTTTTTTAATAATATTTTGAGTATGAGTGTTCTGAAGTAATTTTTAGAGATTTTTTCCCCATTTTTAAGCATATAAATATGGTAACATTTAGAACTTCTTACCATGTTTAAAAAAAATGTAAAGGAAATTACTTCTAAAATTGTGTTGGAACTCGAAAAAATTTACAATAACTGTTTAAACGTTTATTTTTGAAAAAAAAGTAATTGATTTTGATTTTAAATTATCTTTTTTTTTAATTTGAAAATTAGAAAAAGGATTATAATTCAGAAACAAATTTTAAGTTTATTTTTATTTCAATTATTTTTTAAATTTTTTTTTTCGAGATGTATTCAATAGGGTGGTCCTTGTGTTGAAAATTTTTAAATGCCCTGAAACATTTTAAGCAAAATCGGCGAAAATCAGTCACAGTTTCGAGTTTTGGGCGAAAAGAAGCGTTTCAACGTTTTATTAAATACGTGAATTGCAGGCGAAACCAAACTAAAATTCACGGTTTTGCACATAACTTCTGAACCACTGGACCGATTTTGCTAAAATTCAATATCAGCCTGACCAGAAAAATTATAAACTACTTTCTTTCGAAAGTAAGTGTGTTTTTACCAGACATACAGACAGCTAGAGAGACGGACGGACATCACTACGTTGAGTTAAAATCGATTGAAAATCATGAATTTTTATACTTTTTCGAACTTTTACAAACTTACTATTACTAAATTGAGGATATGAAAAAGTCCCGCTTTTTAGACCAAAATTCCGCTTTTTCAACCTTTCTATCCCGCTTTTCGAACAAAAACAGTTGGTCAGGTTAGTTATGACACTATACAAGTAAATGAGCGAAATCATTAAAAATTTAAAGAATAATCAGTAGTTTTTACTTACAGAACAAAAATAAATGGCTTTAACAATTAAATGTTAATAAAAGTCTTTATTTTTGAGTGTGTTGTTTTTGAAACAATTGACAGAAATAGTCATTAACAAAAACTAAACATCAAACAAATGTTTTAACATGATAATGTTTTTAGGCTGGTGTCTTATTTTAAAGTTGCAGGACGCCACCTCAGTTTGACTATATAAGCTAACAATTAACGAAAAAGAAAGCAAGAATTACTATTTTCATTTTCTTAAAACCAAAAATTTTAATAACTTGGGTTTGTAACTTGGATATTAATTCACCACGTGGTGAATAAAACCGTTTTTCAATATTTCATAATTTTTTTTTCAACAAAAAAAAAAATTTTTCATCAAATTTTCATAATTTTTTTTATAATTTTTTTTTTATCAATTTTTTTTCATAAATTTTTTTTTTTCATAATTTTTTTTTTTCATCAAATTTTCGTAATTTTTTTTATGATTTTTTTTTTATCAATTTTTTTTCATAAATTTTTCTTTCCATCAATTTTTTTTTTTTCATCAATTTTTTTTTTTTCATTAAATTTTTTTTTCAATTTTTTCTTCAAATTTATTTTTTATCACATTTTATTTTTTATCAAATTTTTATTTCATCAAAATTTTTTTTTTTTTCATAAATTTTTTCATCAAATTTTTTTTTTCATAAATTTTTTTTCATTAATTTTTTTTCTTCAAATTTTTTTTTTCATCAAAAATTTTTTTTCATAATTTTTTTTTGTCATATTTTTTTCATCAATTTTTTTTAATCAAATTTTTCATCAAATTTTTATTATCAATTTTTTTTCTCACCAAAAAATTTTTTTTTCATAAATTTTTTTTACATCAAAAAATTTTTCTTTTAATCAAAAAAATTCATTAAAAACTTTTTTTCATCAAAATTTTTTTTTCACTAAAAATTTTGGGTTTATTAAATTTTTTTTAACATAATTTTGTTTTTCGTGAAAAAATAATAAGTTTTTTTACCAAAACTACTTTTTCACCAAGTCTAAGCTTTTCGCATAAAAATTTTCCATTTGTTTATCAAATGTACATAAAACAAGTGAGAGTGTTATATTCTTTGGTGCCGAATCTATTATACTCTCCAAAATGTAAAAACACTTTATTGCACTTATTTTTGCACTCACTTACGAAATGTACAGCTCTTTTGGTTTTTTAATGGTGTCCTCGACTGATATTTAAAAACGACTAAACGTAATACTTTTTAAATAAACTACAAACAGTTGATGACATAATTTTTTGAGTGTGTTTTCAATTGTTTATTCACTGGTTTTAAATGTGTTTTTCATTTGTTATTGCCTACACTCAGAAAATTATGTAAGTTACTACATGTTAGTTGTTTGTATATTTTACAGTAGTTAGTTGTTTTCAACTACAAAGTCAGTTATTTTTGTGTGAAAAATATCAAACAACTATTTCTGGTAGTTATTTTAATTCGTTTTGTTGAAAAACTAACAAAAAAGTACTGTAAAAAGTATACTTTAAATAACTTTAATTAACTATAGTTAATTTTATTTTTTTTTATCTCTAAAAAATTTTCAAAGTTTTTTCCAAAAAATAAAAATAAATTTTATTTTTTTTATTTTTTATAATTTAAAAAAAAAAAAATAAAAAATTTGGTCTTCAACTTTTTTTCTGAAAAATTTTTGGAAAAAAAAATATATGTATATTGTTTATCTTATTTTTACTTTTTTTCTGAAAAATTTTTTGAAAAAAAATATACAGGCTGGTCCAATAACTGGTATCTTTTTAAAACATGCAATGAAATGAACAATACTCAATAGTTTTGAAACCTTATGGCTTTATTTGAAAGAGCAAATATTCCCATTATTTATGGCAAACGACTTCATTCATGCGGTTGCCGGGGTTAGCTCCGCAGTAGCTCATTTTCGGCACCCATTTTTCTAATGTTTCTGGTTCTATCTCACGAATGGCTTGAACGATATTCGTCGAATGGGCCTAGAACATTTCTGGATTTCCTATGTTGCATGAATCTTTAACGAGACCCCTCAAACAAATTTTTAAAGTTTTTAATCGGCAGCTCTGAAGTGATCAATTGTCACCGCGAATATGGCTAAAAACACGATTTCCGAACTAAGTGCGCAAAATATCGATTGTTTGATGGACTGTGGGACATATTGCGACATCCTTCTGAAAATAAATGTCATCCAAGTTGGTAAATTCTATTACGGCCAACAAAAAGTCGGTAATCATGGCTATGTAGCGCTCATCTTTGACGAAAATGGGAGTTTCAGCTGTATTTTTGAAAATATTGTGTAATGATGCTGATACTCAAATCTATTGCTTTCTATAGATGAATTGGATTCTTTACAATACCTTGCGAGTTTTACGATCCCAAGATGTACCAATTTGTTTGTTAACATAACCTCATTTGAGTGCCTTATTGCGGTTAAAAACTTTTTTTCGAAAAACGTGCAGTTTGGCAGCGCAGTACTGCGCTACAACGCGATACAGCGGAGCAAGCCGCATCAATGAAGTCGTTTGCCATAAAAAACGGGAATGTTTGCTCTTTCAAATAAAGCCATAAGGTTTCAAAACTATTGAGTATTGTTCATTTCATTGCATGTTTTAAAAAGATACCAGTTATTGGACCACCCCTCATATTGTTTATTTTATTTTAACTACATGTTAGTTGTTTTGACTACAAATGTAAGTAATTTTTACTACATAAGTCAGTTGTTTTTTGTCAGTTAAAATTACTGATATTGTTAGTTGATTTAACTGAAAAAGTAGTTGACCCCAAAATAACTAACAAAGTAGTTATTTTAACTGACATTTTCAGTTGATTTTACTAATATAATTTTTTGAGTGTACGAAATATTTTGAGTGTACGTACGCATTGCGTACTACGCAATCAATTTGGTTTAATAATTGTCTCAATAATTTTTATTTGAACCTTATTGCACACCCCTTCAAGGAGAATTGATTTGAAATCTCCCAATAAAATATAAATTTAATAAATAATACTATCTTAAAGTAGATGTAATTAAGAAATAATGTTTAAAAATTTCTTTTTAAATTATTAAAAAAATAAATTTGTACTTATATCCAAAAAACAAAAAAGAAAATATCTAAATGTCAATCAATGTGTCACATTAACAATACCACTTGTCCATTAACTCGTATCACGTCTATAAAATACATATTTAATAATATTAAGCATTAAATTTTTGCGTTACCTTTTATGTTTTTGTTTTGTTTTTGAGACCAAAGTGGCCAGATTAGACACAAAAAGACTCTTAAGAAATATGGCTACAACAGAAAAATAACATAAATATGAAATTTTTATAGCTTTTAAATATTTTCGCTTACAAAAGTTGGCATAATTATATTATACAACAAGTAGTTTTTTCTGTCATTTAAGAAAAATTAAAAAAAAAAACAGAAATCCTAAATGGAGACAAAAAGGCAACTAAACCAACCAATCAATAAGATTAGAAGGTAGTGGAGAGAGAACTAATTCCCAATCAAAAAGTTGTAATACATGCTTTTAGATGGAAAACGAAAAATTGCAAAGCCAAAGTTAAATTAATGCCAACAAATTATCTTAATTGTTAATGATTATTAGTTGTACAAGTTTTTCTCTTATTTTTTTTTTTCGTTAAGCAGTTTTAAGTCTAAAGTTAAAGGAATATAAGTTTAAACTTAGCCAGTATGAATATAAAGTATTGGATGAGAAGAAAAGTAAATTCGGAAACATACATAATTTAAGAAGTACCGAAAAATAATTTAGAAAAATTTAGAAAATTCTTTCGTCACGATCGTTACCGGCATTTTTTTTTTTGGGATGTCCTCTTAAAAATATCACATAGATCAGCGGTTACCAACCTTTTTGGCTCGCGTACCCCTAATTTAAAATTTTATCAGCCGCGTACCCCCTAATGAGTTTTTTGTTTTCGTTAAAAAAATTCACAAATATTACAGTTAATATTGAAATTTTTGATCTCCGGGTATTATTATATTTTTTATGGATTTAGGGGAGATCAAAGCAATGGTGTTATTTTTTGGAAAAATTTTTGCTCCTTGGGGTGATTCAATCAATGCATCTGAAAACCCGGATTTTGAGCTGATTTTTCTGCAGAGCAAAAACGACTGAAAATGTTACAAAGCTGATTTCACCAATCGATTTTACACCAAAAATTAAAACAACGGACGTTGTTTGAACTCTTAACAAAAGTTCCGAAAAACTATTACAGGGGCGGAAATATAATGTTTTTTTTAATTTTTCTTTTAATTTTTTTTGTTTTTAATACGACGGCAGATCAATAATTCCGTGACTTTTCGAATGAAACACCCTCGTGTATACTATAAAAAGGCATTTTGAGCTTAACAAAGTAATACCAAAATTTCCACTCTATCACAACCCGTCTCAAAAATGCCCAAAAACCCGTTTTTTGAGAACTTTGACATAAATTTTCTCAAAAACCTGACATCATAGAAAAATTTGGGAACCATATTCGGAATCAGCATCGAAAGGTTAATCGAAAACAAGTGGTCAGGTATCAGAATTTCATCCAAAAGTATCGTAAAAAATTCTCCTAAATTGCATAAAAATACGTTTTTTGTGAACTTAAAACCCTGATGTTATGGAAAATTTTTAAAGCCAGATGCGAAACCAGCATTTACTAAAATTTTGCGTACCCCCGCGGACTGTTTCGCGTACCCCCTAGTGGTACGCGTACCATAGGTTGGTAACCGCTGACATAGATGATTTAAAATAATTGCATGTCAAAACTTCTTATTTTGAGCTCCCTAGCCTTATCGAAAGTTGACCCATTTTTAACACAAATTTCAACTTTACCTCCCTAAGAAAAGGTGCACGCCTCTGTTGGGCCTACCAAAGCAAACAGATTCTTTGATATGTAAGTAGCTTACAGCATAAATAGCTAATAATTCCCGCGTTTAATATATGGGTGGCAGCAAAAAATACAAAAAATCAGGTTTTTTGGAAATTGTTAACAAACAAATTGGGAATTGGGGGATTCCTTTCATCAAATCTTTATATTTTGTTTAGTGTTTACATTTGCTATAGTAGGTTAGGTTGCTATAGTAACCCCAATATAAATTTAAAGTTTCATTACAAAATGCTCAAAAATTTTATTGCATATTGAAAATTTACTTGTTAACATTTCGCCCAATATTATGAAAAAAATTTAATTTTGTATGGGAGCCCCCTTAACGAATGGAGATAGGAAGTTGGTTTAGTCAGAAAAAATGTTTGCAGGGAAAAAGTAATGGGGGTCGGTCATATATTTTCCAATGTAGGGGGAACCATGTGAGCGCTATGAGCTTATGTCCGAGAAAAACAAAACTTTAAATAAAAAATATGTAATGTATGTTAAAGATTGAGGTTATGTATGTTTTGAGAAAATGTTGGTATTGAAAAAATATTGGAGGTCGGTCATACATTTGGCTCATGTAGGGGCAACCCTGGGGCAGTTAGAGCAGTGGGAGCAAATTTCACAAAAATATAATTTTGTATGGAAGCCCACTTAAGGAGTGGAAATAGGTAGGTTTGTTCAGAAAAAATGTTGTGGTGTAAGAAATTTTGGGGCAAATTTCACTGCAATCGGTCCAGTACTTACTGAATGGCCGAATTAGTTCCAAAAAATCGTTCATAAACCACTGTGCATTGTGCTGGTTGAGGGAAGATTAGGTCAGGAGGCGTGAAAGAGGGAGTAGTGTCTATGGACGTTTGTCTTAAATTCCACATACGAATTGTTTGGCCGAAAAAAATAATTTTCTCTGTAATGTTTAGAGCGATCCACCGACCAGTCGACAAAAAAAAGGGGTGTGCTTCATTTGATAAGCGAGTACTACGAGTGAATAATCATACCACCGGACACTGTTGGGAAATGTGACACAATAGTGCCATTTTTGGCACTATTTAATGGTCAGTGGCACCACAAATAACAGTTTTGGCCCTTTTTCATTCTCTCTAAATATTGTCAAAATTTATTTAAAATAAGAATATTCGTACTAAAATTTAATTATGTATTACAAACACGAAAAAATTATCAGTTGTTCCCTCTTACAACAATGTAAGTTTCTGTTTCCTTTAAATTAAGATTTTGAAGTGTTTACTCCCTGAGGAAAATTGATTGGTCCTACAGGAAAAATTTATCCTAAAAACCTATCCCATGACTTATTCAACGCGAACTGGTCATGGAATACTAGTTCTAAGACCAGTAAAAATGTGTCTGTAGATCTGAAAGATCAGTTTGACACAAGTCCTGGAACATATCACAAGGTTTTAATTATTGACATGTCCTTTTTGTACAAAAAAACACTCTATGTCCGGTCCTCGACTGGTCACATTTCCCGCAGAGATGATTTTACCATCAAAACCGCCATTTATAAAAAAAGTTATAAGTTGTGTTTAAAAAGCACTAAAAAATAAAAAATATTTAAAAAAAAAATTGTTTGGCCCTTTTCAACCTATTTTAGCCCTTTTTAGCCTTCAACTTGGCACTAATTGAAAATTTTAAAATACCAACACTGCCACCGGAATAAGGCTGCTTATTTCCACAGGACGTTTCCCATGAAAGTATCGGTAGAAGAGAACAACACAACCCACATTTCGAAGACGTCATTTGAGCCCTATTCTTAACTCGATCAAGGAGATCCAAGGAAGATTTTGACGCATCATCCCATACGTGGAAATTGTATTCCATTTTAGATCAAACATAAGTCGTGTACATTCGAAGAAGATCACATGGAGTGAATTAATTCATGATCCGTTTTAGGAAGCCTAAACACTTGAATGTTTCTTTCTATACTTCAAAATCATGTTTATTCCAACTGAAATCACACTGTATCTTACCTAGAACATCTTATTATTAAATAATTACACTTCCAATATATAGTGATGGCAGGTTATAAACACTCACTCAAATCGGGTTAAAAGTAAGACCTAGAACATCATTAAAAAATATAAAAACACAGAGATGGAGGTACTACGGAACCTTACCTCTGTACCAGTACCCTTGCATTTAATGTCCAAAGCGATAACTTTTATTTCACCAAGGCGGTTAATATATTGGTTCCATCTTTCGGAAAAAAAGGCATCAGGTCCCCCTTTTAACGATTCTTACGGAGGCCATATTGCCGATCACTCAATCACGATTTTACAACAGTTAATACGACGAAATAAGAATTTATGCACCAACTGTCCTCCTTCACAAACACTTGCATAGATCTCTAGCTGGAATATGGAGGAATATTTTTCCATTGCCAAGGCGCTTAAGACATTAGAACCGATTGGGAGAATCGTTGATCGAATGGATTCAAGAAAAAAAGAGCTTCATAAAATTGGGTGAAATTTAAAAACACCGTTCTTTCTCCTACCCTTTTTCTTATTTTTCTTAACGACCTTCTAAATCAAACTTCAAATCCTATCTACTCTTTTGCAGATGACAGCAACATTTGTCATTCATTTTCCTTTTATTGTAGGCTAAGCCTTGTTAAGGTGGAGGGCAAAAGGCAGATTATGAATGACACACTTAATCAAGATCTGTTGAAAATCTCTGAGTGGGGTCTTGCGAATAGGGTCAAGTTTAATGCACGCAAGATTCAATGTTGTATGTTGTCCTACAGGAATGTGGAATCAACAGCGTCATCTGCAAATATGGGTAGTATAAGTATCGAGGAATCTGACACTCTTGATGTTCTGGGCATGAAAATTCAGTGTGATGTTTGTGGGAATAAGCACGTTTTTGAAGTGTCGAAAGAAGCATTCAAGTCTTGGTTTTTTAAACCGGTGTAAGAATTGCTTCACCTGATCAGATATCCTCTACATCCGTCCGAAGATGGAACACAACTCTCATATTTAGGCAGGGGCTTCAAGGTCTATTTTGAAGCTCTTGGACCGTGTGCAAAGGAGGGCGTTGATGCTTATCAATGACAATAAGGTATCACCCTCTATTGACTCATTGGAACATCGTCGAAATGTGGGTTGTGTGACTCTGTTCTATCAATATTACCATAGAAAGTGTTCTGCTGAGATAAGTGAAGTTATCCCTAGAGCCCGAGTTTTTGTTCGCAACACTGGTTGGTTGTCGATTGTCCAGTTGATAATTTTTATCAGTCAGAATTATCAGTCGAACTAGTCGTGTGTGGAATAATCTTTCCGCAGAGGTCTTCCCAGTCTCTTTCAATGTAGATTAATTCAAGATACGGATATTTCATAAACACAACTCCCTCTTTCCTCCTCATAACCTTTTTTCCTGATATCAACTCAATGCACTGAATTTGTAGGTGCATCCCCTGAGTGTTGGTGCAACGTAAAAATTAAAAAAAACATTCAAGCCATATTTCCCTGAAATCTATGATCCTGAAACTTTTAACTGACGAAAATGATAAAATAAATTGATCTGACTTTCGTAAGCCAATGAGCTTGCAAGACTGGGAACTATTCCCACTACAGAAATTATGTCGGTATGCCTCAGTAAACTTGTAAACTCGCAATTCAATTTTATACCTCTGGAAAGACAGACTGAATTTGGGATGATGTGGGATATGAATAGTTTTGAGACATACCTTGTATCAGTCAATACCACATATATCTCTTCACGAGGAAGTTTTCAAAAGTCTTTATTCAATGCTTCTATCCTTAGGTAAGCTTTAAAGTGTATGCTGACGCATTACGTAATCACACTAAGACTATTTGGTCCCTGCCGTTAAACCAATGGGAGCACTTTATGAAACTCTAAAGATAATAAACATCCGACAAATCAAAAATATCGTACAGCTCTCTAGATCACAGTAAAGGATGTATCTGACCGGAAAGTGCCGGGCTATGGCAGATAAAGTTTTAGATAGATTCCAACTTCTTCTCATCCATGCAACTATGGCAGAACTCACCTAATGATCAGAAATTATAGCAACCAACGTCAAAATCTCTACTCTTTGAAGCGACAGCAGCTTACGTCCGTCCAGGAAGCATAACCTTAACCGAATTTTAAACAGACTAATCAAATGGAATACACAATTATGTTAAACTTGCTGTCTGCTGAAAGATGTTTGCATAGAATCTGGTTCAAATAGTGCCGAAAGGGCCCCTGTAGGTGATTTGGTAGCGTGCTAGCCTATGAAACAGGGGGTCGTGGGTTCGATTCCCACAAAAACCCTTGGTCGATTTCGCTACAACGAGACGATGGTCATTGTTACCAGTTCTCGTTTAGGTTTAAGTTATCAAAAATGATTTGTAGTGCCGAAGTATTGCAGTATTCTCAAAACAGATGTGCTGGCAATGGAACCAGACTTTTTGAGACGATATGTCTTGTCTCCTTCCCCGTTTTACATTTGTGTCACGGTAAAATTTTTGCAATCAATGTACCTTAAAAGTTCAAAAACTATTAACTACCAAACGCATTAAAATAATATGGTATCAGGTAGATTTACGTTCGATTTGTTCAAGTAATTGGCAAAGACAAGCTCAAAGTCGGCGAAACATTTGAAGGAATTGCAAAGCCGATGGAGCTTGAAAGGCTGAAATTTCCGGTTTGTACCAAAAACCTTCTCTGCAATTGTCCTGCAATCTACACCCTTCCATCATTATCTGATTTTTCGAATGTCAGAATTTCAAATTTCGGCAGCTTTATAAGAAGCTCAATGTAAAGGATTATACTGAGGCTGTAGCAATTAATAATTTGGTTGCCGATACGACACTGCATTGCGGTAATCACAACCGAATTGTGGTTGTGACAACCAAATACTTAGAATTGAAAACATCCAAGAATTATAATCAAAAAAAACTTCTACCCAAATCCAATATTCTTTCAATATAAGTAACTATTCATTTCTGTTTGTTCCAACTGACCAGATACTGATAGATGCCAATGGCTGGGGTATAAATGTCAATGTAACAGGTTTTATGGCATAAATTTACATACATTCAAGAAAGAGAAGTAGACAAAAAAAGCAAAAAAAAAAACTATTTAAGTTTTCTGTTTGGTTTGACTACAGTATTTTGCATTTAAAGAAACATTTTTAAAAGCCTTTCAACGCCTTTTAGATACGATTTTTTTGTTTCTGAATTAAAAAAAAAATCATGTAAATCTCCGGAGTATGCGTTTGGTGGATTTTCGTTGTATTTTTTGTGTATTTTCTTCATCTCTAAAAAAAAAATCCATTCCCTAATGAGTGATAAATTATTTGTGATAAATCAATGTTGTTTTCCATCTACTCGTCGTAATCACTGTCGATTTCATGGTGTATTATATGTTATATGGCAATATTGTTGTATATGGTATTATGTTTGGGTATATCAGAGCCTGACTGTTCACCATCACCAGCCTCATCATCAGTATCATCTGCATCATCATAATCATGTAGCCTCTGTTACTGATGATCTTGGTGCTACAGTGCTTTAGCAGTATTTGGACTGACTGTTGGCGGCAACCTTTTTTGGTTTGTGTTGTTGTGTGTTTTTTTGTGCTTTCCTCGCTCTTTAGTTCAATTTTCAGATGTTTAGACATTTACATGTTTGTATGGTACATACAATAGATTATTCCAATGTCTAGTTTGACGTCTTTGTTTCACACGCAAATATCTTTGGTTCGAAGGAAAAAAAACACAAAAACGAAAAATATTTTGTTACTTTGTGCAGTTTACAAAAGGAAAAGCCGCAATTTTGTATTTTTATTGACATGAATATTTGGAAGGTTTGTGTGGAACAATGTGTTATGTTGTTGGATTTTTTTTAAAGAAAATTTGTTAAAGGAATTTTCTTTTTATCGTAAATGTGTTTTACATAAATCAAATATTTGTGTAAAACAATTAACCAAATGATATCGTTAGGATAACTATTGGACAGTTTAGGAAAATAAGCTGTTTAACAGGGCAAAGTCTTAAAGATGTGTAGAAGATTGATGTATCTAAAGGGTGACAACATAAAAGACACATCGTTTCCTAAGGTTCTGGAACTCGATGTTGCATCAAAAAATCTGACTTATAAAATCTCTGAAGTCGTTTCAACATCAATTCGGTCGATTAAAATCTTTAGGCCTTTTAAATCTGCTAGATCTGGCTGTCAAAGTTTTCTCTTGTAACAACAGGAATTCCTTAATTCTTTTGATTGTCACTTTCAAACCCACCTGGTTTTGATACATCGGCTATGTTGCTATCCATAACAAGAGACATTGTAAGTCGTTTTAAAAGAGCTTTCCAAATCGGGAAGGAAATGTGGTCGAAACGATAATCATTCTAATTAGAACTTCTCAAAGGATTCATTTTTTTAATATATTTCTTTTGAAAGCACTAAAATTTCCATCTCTATAGAGTCAAGATATTGGCATGTTCCCATAATCAAATTTAGTGTAGTTTCCTGCTTTAGCTATCTCGTGTGTTTTCTTTTCTTTTGTATTACTGGATCCCTTTGTTGAACAAGTTCGCGAAGCTTGGCATTTCGACTAACAAGAAGGTTAGGTTGTTAGAGGCTGCTGAAGCTTAATGTCAGCACACATGGACTTTGAGATCCGTTGGGATACTACAGGACGGTAATGGAGTTTCTCTGCTAGTCCCTGCCGTTAAACAAATGTAAGCTCGTTATGAAACTCTTAAGATTTTATATTTTGACATCCGACAAATTAAAAAGATCGTACAGCTCCTTAGATCCAGTAAAGCAAGTCTCTGCTCCGGCAAAAGTAATTTTACAGCACATAAACCAACCAGCGTGATTTCTAATAAGGAAGTGTCCGGTAATTACAGCAACCATCGTCAAAATCTCTCCTCTTGGATGCGATATCAAATCACTTGTGCGCTACTGATAAAGAGAAAGCTAAATCTGTCGTGTAGTCACCATGTGCCCATCTCTGATTAGTCTCCGTCGCGAAACAAAGCAGTATATTTCGTATGAAAGTTTATAGAGGCATACCAACACGTTCCAATTCCTTTGAAATCTGTAAGGTAGTTGGTAGTCTTGCAAACTCATCGGCTTTACGATTCCCTGGAATGTCTATGTGGCCTGGGATCCATATGGATCGTATGTCAAACAGCTGTGTCATTTCATTCAAAGATGTCCGGCAGTTAAAGGTAGATCTTGTTTTCAGAAACATTGACTCCAGAGGCCGTCCGAATAGATGTTGACAGCGGTTGTAAACATGACATTGCAACTCAACCAGTCAGCTACTTCATTTATTGTTAGCATCTCCGTCTAGTAAATATTACAATGATCAATTAATCTTCGATCCGTCAGTGTAAAATCTTATAGAGTCTCCACTACCCGAAATGCTAAATCCAAGTCTCCTAGTACCATATTGGTAAACTTCCCAAGCTCCTCTGAAGCCCACTTGTTCGTGTAGCTTCAATCCAACTGTGTGAAAACTCATGAATTCTCCCCTACCCGGAATGCCTCATCCCCGAATAGTACCATAGCGGTAAACTTCCCAGTCATGCACGCTCATTGGCTTAGCAATTCCCTGGAAGGAATTGCCATGGGATCCATGAAAGCCGTATTTAAAACTGCTTGGCCATCTCATTTAAAGACGTGCGGTAGTTAAGGGCAGATATTATTTTCGGAAACATTGATAACAGAGACCGTCGGAAAAGATGTTGACTGCAGTTGCAAACAAGACATCGCAGCTCAACTAGTCAGCTACTTCCTTTATTGCCACCATCTCGTCCTGGCAAACACTGCAATGATCTGGCAAACTTCGAGCCCGGCTCATCCTAAGTTCTTTCGAATAAATTCCAAAGCCCACTTGTTCGTGTAGCTTCTATCCATATGTGTAAAAACTTATAGTCTCCACTACCCGGAATGCCTCTTATCCAAGGCTCCCTGAATGGTACCATAGTGGTTAACTTCCCAGTCTTACACGCTCATCGGCTGTGGAATTCCCTGGAATGTCTCCGTGCCTTAGGACTCATATAAGCCGTATATCAAACTGCTTGGCCATCTCATTTAAAGATGTGCGGTAGTTAAGGGCAGATCTTTTTTTTGGAACCATTGACTACAGGGCCTGTCGGAATAGATGTTAACTGCGGTTGTAGACAAGGCATCGCAGCCAGCCAGCTACTTCCTTTATTGCCACCATCTCTTCCTGGTAAACACTTTAATGATCTGGCAATCTTCAATCCATTCTCAACCCAAGTTCTTCCGAATAGACTCCGAAGACCACTTGTTCTTGTTGATTCGATCCATCTGTGTAACAATTTATAGAGCCTCCACTACCCGGAATGCCTCTGATCCAAGGCTCCCTGGATGGTATCATAGTAAAAAAGTGACCAGTCGTGCACACTCATTGGCTTTGCAATTCCCTGGAATGTCTCTGTGCCCTGGGACCAGTATAAGTCTTACGTCAAACTGCTTGTTTATCTCATTCAAAGATGTGTGGCAGGTTAGGGCAGATCTTGTTTTCAGAAACATTGACCGCGTCTTGACTATCGGAAAATATGTTGTCTGCGGTTGTCGATAAGATATTGACTACATCTGGTCAGCCACTTCCTTTATCGCCAGCATCTCTGCCTGGTAAACACTGCAATGATCTGTCAATCTTCCAGCCAGGCTCAACCTAGGATCTTCCGAATCGACTCCGAAGCTCTGAGCCATATTTTTAGTCAAAGAGCTTCAGTGGTACGCATCGACGCCATTCTCTGTGCATTCGTGAAAAGATACAGTTTCCATATAAGGGTTCAAGTTGAAAAAATGCAGAAAAAAAAATTGAATTCATAAAAATTATAGACATTTCTGGTATTTCCTATACCGGTTTCAAACACCCCAGTTAGTGTCATCTTCAGTAGGATTTTAAATGTCGGTTTGTCTTGTTAATGAAAACTGTTTTTATATATATATATGTTTTTATATATACATATATGTGAATATTTATAGTTTCTACAGAATAAATTTTGACAGTTTCCAACACTACAATTCTATTTCTAGCAATCTCAACCTCACTTCATACTTTCTTTCAACTTTTTTGTCTCTTACATTATTTCGCAAGGGTTACCAACATGATCTGGAATTGCAGACACAAATGAAGGAATTTGCATTTTCTGTTTCGGAGACGTGCCTAATGGCGACATATTTTGTCAGTAATTTTATTTGATTTTTTCTGTAAGTACAGATCGAGCACGGGCTCTAATTATATTTGTTATAAGGGTTCAAGTTGAAAAAATTCCTTTTGACTGACGAGGAAGGTATCCCTCATGATTTCCGAATTTTGTGAAATTGACTGTATTTTTCTTACATGAAAGGTATTGAGAGTAAAGAAAATCTACAAATGTATTGATAGCACGGTTCTAAATATCATTCATTTCAGACTAAAATATTCCTAGTGACTTGCTTAAATGTCACTGCTTTGAAAATGCATGGGGAATCGTGATTAGTTGCGGGTTATAAGTAGAGGATCCGTTAATCTGGTTCGTGGACTTTTCATCAAATTTTACACAGATCACGAGTGTAAACAGGGAGAGCTAGGGAATATTAAGTATGGAAGTAGCAGACTGGAAATTTATAATCCAAAACAAAACTGGATATTATGTTTTAGAAATTTTCCCTAAATTTCCCATGTTTAGAATGGGGTGGCCAATTATTTTAACATTTAAATTATATGGCCCCAGGTCGCTCGGATATTACAAAGTTTTAAGTTTACGTAAATCGAAACTAGCTAATAGATTTCTAAATTAACTGATTCTTTGATCTCTAGAGTTAAATGATTGATCTCGTCATATATTCTCTTTTTTATTAAACTAATATTTACTTCTACTAAGGCTTATTATGTTGATGAGAGAAAACTACATTGAGAAATGAAAGAGGCAGGCATGCCCATTTGACATTTGAATTTAGTTGTAACGAACAGGAAACAGATCTGATATTCTAAACAATCAGACAAACTCTCGCTATCCGGAGGTTTTTCATTTATCTCACTTAAATAAAACAGCAGCACAAAATCAACATACCCGAAATTCTAAAAGATTTTGAAACCTTTTTCAATATATGGAGATCGGATGGAGGAAATTCATTTTCGCAATGTTTTTCAAGACTCAAAAATTTGGAATCAAAAGACCTTAACTGGTCTTAGAGGGGCCTTTAGCCAGCCAGGAAAACCAAAACAAAAGACACACTGACTATATGTATATCTGAGATTTTTTCTTTGGAATATAAACTTGTTCCTTAACCAGTTTGTAGTTAAAGACCCTAAACATGTTATCCGATCCCACTATCTTTTACTGGCATTATCACTTTTTTTTGGAAGCAGAGACTTAATTTGAAGAAACATCAAAATATTAATGCAGTACAAAATTAGGTGGAAAATCTATAATCCTATGGCGACAAAACCCTCCCCTGCTTTCCTACGAATGATTTCAGACATCTTGAGGGAAGGATAAAAAGTTATAATTGTACAGCAACACATGTCAAAGTAGAAAAGAAGTTCGCTAACAACAACAGCATGATATGAGGCGTTAAAAGAAAAAGAGAGGCGAAGGTAAAAATTCTTTGGCAATGTTCTCAACTTTCAAGTGTTCAGAACTTATGTTTTGGGAAATCTGAAAGAAATCTCTTGATAAAGAATAATGAGACTCTGACATACGCAATGAATTAATTGGAATCTGGTGCCATTACCTCGCATCAATAATCTATGTTGGCCCCTGGCCGGCTAGATAAACCTTACATTGCCTACGCTTTCTATTTCATTTGTGTGGCCTTATTCTATCTATGATCCTAAAATATCGTGATACCACGTCTCCTTAAGATTAAAATAAGCTCTATTTCATTCTGTGATATGGTCTTTGGGAAACACTTATTCATCAAAGGGATTTTTTTTTTTAATTTTTGCCATCTTACTCTTAGCTTAAATACAAAGTAATATCGATTGATTTCAAAAATTCGTGATTCAAAATTATGTTATTTCAATTTCATAACAAACAATAAATGTCTGTCTAAAAATCAATCTGTATGCAAATTATTACAAGAAACAAAATAACAAATATAACATGATATTGATCTTTGCCGACATAATATGTCGAACATAACAAACTTTTTCAAGTTATTTCTACATAAAAAAACGCCCTGAATTCCCCCCACTTGACAAATGTAAATAACACAAAAAAAAAAACGATTTTAATATTAAATATTTCTATTAAAAGGTTTCAAAAAAAAAATTAACAAAAAAAGCGGCACTTAAGGCTAGAAAAAATGTTTTTAAAGTATTTTTTTTTATAGAAAAAAAAAAAAATACAATAAAAATTTAAAATGCGTTTGACAAAAGAGCGCCATGAATATGAGGTACTACTCCACTCTACTCCATTCAAATCTACTCATATTCCAAACAAAACAATGTACTTCAAACGTGTGAGCATTTATGGTTAATTGAATATTGTTTGAATACAACAAAATTGTTATTTAGACGAGGAACAAAAACACAAAAAATAGCTATCATAGATCAAATATCAATAATAATCATAAGAAACAATAATAACATCAGGCTGAAATACACTTGAAGAAATTATTATTAGTTGAAATTTTAGTGGTCTTTTTCGAATTTCAATTGAAATCTTTGAATTTCAATTGGAATTTTCTAAAAACAATTGATCTTTGTATACCTTCCACTTATTGTTAGACTTCAAAAGTAACATACATATCATAGCTCAACGTTTGAGATGATTTGGACATGTTATCCGCATGCCAAAATATGCCCTAAATAGAAGATTGCTTATGGCAGATGATCACTCGTGAATCACGCTCTAATCTTCTCATTTGGCATTCCATGTCAAATCGGACACTTTGAATAATTTGTTTTTTTAGATTTTCCCAATTTATTTACAGTTTTTAGTACCCCTCGAAAACTCCTTCGTAGTAAATTTTCAGATTTTTTTGAATTTTTAAAAATTGGTAGTTTGTTCCTTTACTTAAATTTCTTTTACTCGTAACTTATAGAACGAAAAACCGACTATATCTCACCGCAGACGAACTTTAATAGGAACTTCGAAGTCTAAATACCAACTAGGGAAGACTGGGTGGAAAACTCTGTTATAACGGGGAATGCGATCTCAATTGTCACGGACGGATCGAAAATGAAGATGGGTACAGGTTCGGGGGTATACTCTGAATGCCTCGAAATCAGGGCCTCAGTAAGGCTCGCGGACAAGTGTAGTGTTTTCCAGGCCGAGGTTTTTGCAATTGACAAAGGACCTAAGTACTTGCGCCATCAATATTTTTGTAGACAGTCTTGCAGCTCTGAAGGCCTTAGGGTCAGACACTGTAAAATCGAGAATTGTTAGTAATTGTATACAATCCCTTCATCGAATCAATCAGCACACAGTCAAGCAAATCTGGATCCCTGGACATAGTGGGGTCGATGGTAACGAATTAGCTGATGAATGTGCAAGAAATGGCTCCGAATCGGTGGGGAACGTGTCGAACCTGATATCTCGGTTCCTATAGTGAAGTTGATGAACGAAATTGATAGGATATCAGAGAATAGGATGAGGGATAGGTGGATATCGCTGACCACGTGCAGGATATCGCGAACCATGTGGCCACTACCAAATCCTAAGAGGACAGAAAGTCTTCTTACCTTTGGCAAACGGACGGTTAGCCTATTAGTAGGAGTACTGACAGGACACTGTATAATCGGCAAAATGGCCGTTCGTATTGGAATTTCTGACAGGGACTTTTGTAGAAGTTGTGGAGAGGTGGAGGAGGAGGAGTCAGTGAAGCACTTGTTGTGTGAATGTCCGAGAGGTAGAGAGGTAGAATTTTGTATATCAGAGGGGAGTAGGGAGACAACTTTAGGGGAATCACAATGGGCCTTATGGCCTCCGAGTGAATTCGCCAAATTGGCGTACGCCCATCCAACCTTACCTAAAGTACTCGATAATTCTTCAATAATGGTCCAAATTTAAAATTTTTTTTTTTAAATTTTTTGTTTTTTACGTACTTTAAAAAACAAAATCCCAAAAAATTCTTAAAAGCGTTCTAGTATGCGATTTTTAAGTTTTAAAATTTAAATCTCATTTTTGAAAATGTTTGTACTCTTCGATTTTTTTGAATTTTGTTTGTGTAAAACTTCTATCGATTCTACAAATTTTTTTGCCCAGTAGGATCATGGGATAACGATTATTACTATTTTTTTAAATTTTTTTAAAATTTTTTTTTGTAATTTTCCAATATTAAAATCATTTCTACTGCTCCAATGGTGCGTCATAGAGGGGTCATTAACACCAACCCCCATTAATTTTTACGTCTAAACATTTCTTTGGAAGAAACTAATACTCGATCTCCAATTTCTAAGGGGGCTTTTAAACAAAACGACATTTTTTAAAATTTGCTCCAACCGCTCTAACTGCCCTAAGAGTGCCCTTAGAGCAATCAAATGTATGACCGACCCACAATGCTTTCTTTTTTAGTCCAAACATTTTCTCTGAACACACCTACCCTCTATCTTTTACTGTTAAGGCGGTCCCCATACAGTTTTTTTTTTATTTTTTGTAAATTTGTTTTATTAAATCAGCTTCACTAAAAAAATTATGTTAGTAAAATCAACTGAAAATTTCAGTTAAAATAACTACTTTGTAAGTTGTTTTGGGGTCAACTACTTTTCCAGTTAAATCAACTAACAATGTTTGTTATTTTAACTGACAAAAAACAACTGACTTATGTAGTAAAAATTACTAACATTTGTAGTCAAAACAACTAATATGTAGTAAAAATAAAATAAACAATATAAATTTTTTTTTTTGTCAAAAAAATTTTCACAAAAAAAAAATTTAAGACCAAATTTTTTCCAAGTTTTTTTTTTTTTTTTTTAAAAAGTTTATTTATTTATTTAATTTTTTTATTTTTATTTTTTGGAAAAAAACGTTGAAAATTTTTCAGATATAAAAAAAATAAAATCAACAACTTTAAATAACTGTTACTACATCACAGTACTTTTTTGTTAGTTGTTCAAAAAAAACGACTTAAAATAACTAACAGAAATAGTTGCTTGATATTTTTCATACAAAAACAACTGACTTTGTAGTTGAAAACAGTAGTTAGCTACTGTAAAATATACAAATAACTAACATGTGGTAACTAACATAATTTTCTGAGTGTTCTACCTGTCAAATGGTGCTTCCGAGAGGGGTCATTAGTGAGACCGACCCCATTTATTTTTACCCTACAACATTTTTTAAAAACATACCTACGCCCTATCTCCACTCCCTAAGAAGGCTTCCATTCAAAATTTAATTTTTATAAAATTTGCTCCAACTGTTATTTGTATGGGAGTGGAGATAGGGCGTATGTATGTTTTAAACAAGTAGAAAAGTTAGCAAGTCCACAATGCACTTTTTAAGTGATAGTAAATTTTCTAACGTGAAAAAAAAATAACATTTTTGATTAGAAATATTTTATTTTAAGTAATTTTTGAAAAAGAAAATAATTTACTATTTTTTTTTTGAGTGTAAAATTTTTTTCGAGTTTACTTTTTTTTTTGTTTTGATATAAAAATATTTTTGAGTGACAAAAATACGTTGTAAAATATTTTTGTGACTTGGCAATGTTTTTAAATCGGGTTTTCAACACATAAATTTAAGGTGAAGCTAATCTGAAATTCACGGTTTTGCTAATAACTTTTGAACCACTGAACCGATTTGGATGAAATTCAATACGACAAATATATACGTCCAGTTTCAGCATCCTCAGAATTGCCTTTCGAAAGTTATAGAGTTTTTTATCTCGTAAATTCATATAAAACCCTTGCCGAAATTCAGTCTTTTGCTCATAACTTTTGAACCACTGGACCGATTTCGCTGGATTGCAATATCAACCTGACCAGGTAAATGCCCAACATATATGCCAAACTTCAGGAGCCTCCGTAAAGTCTTTCAAAAGTTAGCGTGTTTTCAACAGACAGACGGACAGACAGACGGACGGACGGACATCGCTAGATCGTCTCAAAATCGATCGAGGATCATGAATATATATACTTTATGGGGTCCTAGACCAATATTTCGAGGTTTTACAAACGGAATGACGAACTTATATATACCCTCTATCACTAGATGGGAGGGTATAAAAAATGTTGTAGGGTACAGATAAATGAAACAAGTAGAAAAGTTAAATTCGAATTGGCCGAATCTATGAATACCCTCCACAATGCCCTTTTTAAGTGGTAGTTAATTTTCTAAGGTGAAAAAAATGACAGTTTTTATAAGAAATATTTTATTTTGTGTAAAAAAACTTTTTTTAGTAATTTTTGAAAAAAAAAATAATTTACTAATTTTTTTTTGAGTGTAAAATTTTTTCGAGTGTAGTTTTTTTGGTTTTTGTATAAAAAATATTTTTGAGTGACAAAAATACGTAGTAAAATATTTTTGTGACCTACCAATGTTGTTAAAACGGGTTTAACGGGTTTTCAACACATGAATTTAAGGTGAAGCTAATCTAAAATTCACGGTTTTGCTAATAACTTTTGAACCACTAAACCGATTTGGCTGAAATTCAATACGAACTAGTCTATAGGAACGACAAATATATATGTCACGTTTCAGCATCCTCAGAATTGCCTTTCGAAAGTTCTAGTGTTTTTTATCTCGTAAATTCACAAAAAACCCTTGCCGAAATTTAGACTTTTGCTCATAACTTTTGAACCACTGGACCGATTTCGCTGGATTGCAATGCCAACCTGACCAGGGTAATGCCAAACCTCAGGAGCCTCCGTAAAGTCTTTCAAAAGTAAGCGTGTTTTCAACAGACAGACAGACAGACGGACGATTGTGGATCATAAATATATGTATATGAAAAGTTCCGGCTAAGACTTAAATTTTGAGGAAAAAACGATGTGATTTTTGTTTTGATGGCACATCGATGAAAGTTGGCATAAATATTAGAAGCTATTTAAGAATATGAAATTCGTTCGTGTCAATTAAATCGCGCAAGGGGGTCAAAAGTTATGGCGGTTTTAAGATTTAGCGGTTTTAAAAAATCTTAAAAATATTTTAAATATTTTTTTTCTACACATTTGTTGCATGCGTTATTAAAACATGCCAGGATATATAATTTCTTCGAAAATATATGATATAAATTTAACCCTTTAATGACCAAACGATTTAAAAAAAATATATCTAAATACCTAAAATCGCGATTAATTCGCGGTAAAAGAAAAGTTTCACAATTTTTTATAACATATTTAGGCAATGCGCGTTGGTTTTACTGAAAAAAAAAATCACGGAAAATCGTATCATTGTGCCAGTATTTAAAAAAATTGGTGATGCTTTTTTATAACAAGAAAATTTAATATAGTCCAAAAAATCTATAATCATCAAAATTTTTTAACCCGCCACTGATTTTATGATGACACATCAAGTGGGCTTTCATTTAAAAAAATTTCATCCGATTTCGTGTAAAGCGTGTGCCAGATCAAAACAGGTTTAGATAAAATCATCGCGCTTTCCGCTCAGAATGGCTTAAAGTAAAAAGTCAAAAAGCAAATCAGTTCTACTCGTTAAGGCACGTCCTTTGGAGTATTAAAATGAACATGATGCATTAATTGCTACTAAAAAAAAATTGGAAACAGATTTGCAAATTTCGCTCAATTTTCAGAAATGCCATAAAATTTTTGCAATTTATTTTTTATAAACCCGCCAGTGATTTTTTTATATAAACTCACAAAAAACTCGGTTTACGCAAGAGTCCACCAAATTTCGAATGAAACCGCGAATGTGCCTCGCGAAAAACTGGTATTTTAAAAAAATTACGTTTTTCTTTCGAACTTTGATCTGCTGAAGCTCCTTAACTATTCGCGGCACATAAACGGAATTAATTCCAAAATGTTAAGAATTACAACAGCTACCAACTCTAGTTCAACTTTTTTCATTTTATAGAGGGGGCCGAAATCCCTGATCAAAAAACCTAGAAAATTTTAAAACTCTTAATTTTTGGTTTCAAAACTTAACTGTCTTATAACTTCTTACCAAGCGATGAAGCACCTATCAAGCCAACATTAAAATAATCTTTTATATGTACTGACTTTGTGTTATGCCGGAAAAGATTGAAATATAAGGAGAACTTAAAAAAAGAATGCGAAAGAAGGTAAAAACTATGGATTATTTCAAGCCATTTTTATCGATTTTTCAACTTTAACCCTCTGTAACTTTTACGGATAAAGTGGGGTAATCCTAAAACATTGCTCAGTGATGGTTCATGGTCTTGTTTACACAACTGCATTTACAGTTTTTCTAAATTCCGAAAACTGCCGGTTTTTTTAAACATTTATTTCAGTTTCACTGAGTTGAAATTTAAAAAAGATTTCATGATATACTTTATGGGGTCCTAGACCAATATTTCGAGGTGTTACAAACGGAATGACGAACTTATATATACCCTCTATCACTAGAGTGGAGGGTATAAAAAATGTTTTAGGGTAAAAATAAATGAAAAAATGCAGAAGAAAAATTGAATTTCTAAAAATTATAGACATTTCTGTTATTTCCATTCCGGTTTCAAACACTACAGTTAGTGTTATCATCAGCAGGATTTTAAATGTCGGTTTGTCTTGTTTACATGTTTTTCGAATTTTTTACATGTTGTTCGAATTTTAATTGATCTTTACGAATTACATTAATCTTTTCGGAATAACTATTGAGCTTTTTCGAAATTCAGTTGATATTTTACGAATTATAATTCATGCTTTCAATTGATTTATTTCGAATTCCAGTAAATCTCTTACGAATTACAATCGATTTTGTACAAATTTTAATTGATCTTGTAAAAATTTCTATTGATCTTTTTCGAATTTCAATTGATCTTTTTCGAATTTTAATTAATTTTCAATATATTTAATGAATTTAAAAGGGAATTTTTTTAGCTTCATTTGGAATTTTCGAATTTTAATTAGAATCTTTGAATTTCAATTGATCATTTTATTTTGATCTTTGTTGAATTTCAATTGATATTTTACAATCTTCTATTTATGAAATTTAAATTTGGCCTTTTCGAATTACAACACTCAAAATATTTTGTAGGCAAAAACAAATGAAAAACACACTTAAAACAAGTGAATAAACAATTGAAAACCATCCCAGTAATTATTCATTTATTTTAACAAACATCAACATTTATTTTTTACTGTTGACAAAATTTTCTAAAATAAATAACATTAAACATTAAAAAATTACGTTTTTTCAGTCTTTTTTACTAAAAAATTCGAAAAAAATAACCTACGAAAACATTAAAAATTAATGATAGTTCTGTTATTTTTACCAACAAATTCCAAAAAAATAACCTACCAAAACATTAAACATTAATGATTTCGTAGCATATTTTTTACAATTTTCTATTGAAATATTTATTTAAAAATTTTTAATAAAATTTTGGGGAATCGATCCCGCAATCAACTACATTCTGGCCAGACACTCTACCCATCGTGCCAAAGTCACTTGATACAAACATGTTTTTATATTTCTATAAATATTTTTTTGAATCAAATCATTAAAAATTTAAAGAATAATCAGTAGTTTTTACTTACAGAACAAAAATAAATGACTTTAAAGATTAAATGTTTATGAAAGTCTTTATTTTTTAGTGCGTTATTTTTGAAACAAAGGACAGAAGTAGTCATTAATTAAAACTGAACATCAAACAAATGTTTTTTCTTTTAAAAACGACTAAACGGAAAACTTTTTAAATAAACTACAAACAGTTAATGACATAATTTTTTGAGTGAATTGATGTTATTTGAATTACAATTGGCTTTTTCGAACTAGAACTGGAATCTTTGAATTAAAATTGACTTTTTTTGAATTACAATTGGAATCTTCGACTTAGAATTGGAATTTTCGAATTACAAAAAGAAAATTCGAATTACAAGTAGAATCTTCGAATTACAAATGGAATCTTTGAATTACAGGAAAAATCTTTGAACTTTGTTGGAACTTTTTTCGAATTACATCTGTAAATGGCTTAAATGTATTTTAGAAATATGTAGGAATATTTAAATCGATTTGAAATTGAAGAAAGTCATCTTTTCTACAATATTTGTTCAAGTGTATCTTAAAAATTTTACACCAAAATAAAAATATGACTACTCATGCTATAAAAGGACAGAGACTCTAACATTGATGGAGACACGACAGACGGACAAAATATTTCTAGATAACAGACATTTAGGCGTTTTTTTATATGAATATATTTTTTTATTATTATTATAATGTTATAGTACAAAACAAAAAGAGTTAAGTGCAAAATTCTACTTTAAGCCAAAAAAAAAAAAACTACTATATAGACAAAACAAAATAAAAGATTTTTAAAAGTGTTAAGAATTCAATTAAAAACCTTTTTTATCATAAAAAGCCGCCCATATTGTTTAGAAAAATATGGTGACGATGATGTTTATGATGATTAAGATGACGATAAAAATAAAAATATACATAGAATAAAGAGTTACAAGGAGTTTGCTTTAGTCACATGATCATGATCATGAAGAAGGCCTTAAGGTTATAGACCATATAGATTATTTTATTTTTGGGTTAATGTTGGCATGTAAACTCTGTCATATTTTTTTTTTTTTGTTTTTGTATAAAAGTATTAAAAAAGTGTAAAAGTATTAAAGAATTTATTTATGCGGCTTTTAAAGACAAACAAAAATTTACCTCGAAGAAAATGAACCACAACAAAGTCAACCTAAGACACAGCATACCGATCAATCTTATCAATCTCATTCAAAAATATAAAAATAGAATTTTTGTATAAAGGTTGAGATTTGAAAAAAATCTCTAGCTTGATGTAGTCACGGTGGGACAAAAAAAAATTAATTAAAAAATCACTGTGATGCGTGAAAACCGTCACTGGGGAAAACCATTTTTTCCCCTCCCCTCCGGGTCGCTAAATCTGAGATTGGGCAGCTAAGAAAAAGCAGGTAACTCTTATTTTCCTGCCCTCTTTCCCATGTGCAAGTCTCAGGGCAATCGGTGGGTGCCCTGTGAAAGACCTTCCTTGTAAGACTTATTATTAGGGATGAGATTTCCAAGCAAATGCATTTGTTTTTGTCGATAGTCTAAAAACGATATCGACCAATTATTGTTCCGAATCCAGAAATTTGCGTTAAAATGGCATTGATTGATATTTTTCCATATTTGGGTAAAAATGCATATTTTGATTTTAAATGCATATTTTGTGCATATTTCCAACTTTTAAGTGCTTATTTTTGCATATTTTGGCATAATTAAGCAAAATCACAAATTAAAATTTATTTTATTCAAAAACTATTTTAATTTTTTTTTTTTTTAAATTTAACCAATACTTAGGGGATGCCCCCTACTCATGCAGTGCATTGTATTGATCAGCAAAATAGGGTATGGAAAGGAGGAAAGAGGGAGTAGTGTTTGTGGATATTTGATTTAAATTTTTTTAAATTTAAAGTAACAGGGAGACCTCTGCGGGAAGTTTGTTCCACATACGAATCGTTCGACTGAAAAACAAATTTTCTCTGTAATGCGTTGTGCGAAAAACAGGACAATTAACTACAAACGGATGTGCTCTACTAGATAAGCGAGTATTACGAATAAATACTCGGGCTCGAGGAATAAGTTCACTTATCTCAGATGAGCACCTCCCATGCTAATATCGATAGAAAAGTATCACACAACCCACATTCCGACGATGCTCCAATGAATCAATTGGATACACTACTAGCATTGACAAGCTTCACCGCCCCCCCCCCCCCTGAACACGGTCCAAAAGCTTCAGAATAGACACTGAAGCTCCTGCCCATATATGAGAGTTGTATTCCATTTTTGGCCGGATATAGCTAGTATAAATAGTAAGGAGATTGGATGGAGTGAAGTAAGTTTTGCACCGTTTTAGAAACGAAGACCCTGAATGCCTCTTTCGACACTTGAAATACGTGCTTATTCCAACGGACATCACACTGTATTCTCATGCCCAGAACATCAAGAGTATCCGATTCCCCAATATCTATACCATCCATACACACAAAAAATTATTGGCTAAAAATTTTCAATTAAATGTATTAATCAATAAAATTTAAATGAGTCAATCAATGTTTTGATTAAAATTTTTGCTATTTTTTGTTAAAAATTTTCAACATACCAGATTTTTTTTTTCACTTTATTTTATTTGTATAGATTAATTCAAAAATATACAAAATATTCGGGCTTTACTTTTTTTTATTGTTGGCAACATATTGAAAAGCGAAAAAGATGAATTTTTTGATAAATTTGTCATAAGCTTACAATTCATTTGTTAAATCAATCATTATTTTGATTGACTTCAAACAAAAAATTGATCAAATTTTTGATCAAAATCGAAAAAATGTTTGATTGAAAAAATTTTCAATCAATCACCTACAATTTGATGATTGGTATAACAATTTTTTTAATTGGAGGAATTTCAATAAAAAAATTGATTGAATCCGCGTTTTTGTTGATTGAAATTCGTTTCAAATTTTTTCTGTGTAGCTACAGATGACAATGTTAATTCCACAGCTCGTCTGTGGGTTAACATACAACATTGGGTCTTGCGTGCATTAAAATCGACCTTATTCGCGCGACCCCACTCGTAGATTGTAGAAAGGGCTTGATTGAGAGTGTCATTCATGTTCTGTCGCATGCCCTCTATCTCCAAAGAGCTTGGCCTGTGATCAAATGAAAATGAATGACAAATGTTTCTGTCATCTGCAAAAGAGTAGATAGGATTGAAAGTCTGACCAAAAAGGTCATTAATAAAAATAAGAAAAAGGGTAGGAGAAAGAACAGAACCTTGCGGTACCCCTGAATTTAGCTGAAACTCGTTTAATGAGACCCCATCTAAAACAACACGTATAGTGCGGTTTCTGAGAAAACGCGTTATAAATCGAGAGAAGATACACCGACACCAAAAGCAACCAACTTAGTCACGGGAGCCCCATGCCACACACGATCGAACGCCTTTGAAATATCTAGAGCAACCACTTTACTCTCACCAAAGTGGTGGAGTGACCGGCTCCAACGTTCCGATAGAAACGCCAACAGGTCTCCCGTAGATCGACCGCTACGGAAGCCATACTGTCGATCATTTAAAAGTGAATTGGTCTCTAAATACTTCACAAGATGGTAGCTAACAATGGTCTCCATCACTTTGGAGAGCGCAGAGCAAATTGCGATTGGGCGGTAATTTTCAGGGCTGTTAGCCGCACTCTTTTTAGGGATTGGCTGGACATTGGCCACCTTCCAGCATGATGGGACGACTTCCGCACGGTATGAAGAGCTGAAAAGGTTTGCCAATGGACGTTCCAACGTAGAAGAGCACTGTTTCAGCACCAGTGCTGATATGCCATCCGGCCCCGGTGACTTGTTTACGTTGAGATCCGAAAGAACCCTTTTGACTGCCCGGGTCTGAAAGAAAATCGAAGGCATAGTATAGGATACCCTTTCGAGAAGGGGCAGTGATTGATCGCTTTCCGGCAAGAAAGAATTTCTTGCAAAAAGTTCAGCGAAGAGGTTGGCCTTATCAACCGGGTCCTTTAAAAGAGTTGGAATAGAAGAACTAGCATTATACTTCATTTCCTTTATTTATTCATTTGCAATATGTAGAGCCTAATTGGCCAATTGATATATTACAATATATACAAACTAATGTATACTTAAATGCTACGAGAAGAAAACAAACTTATTACTAAAACAAAAAATCTTTACAACTCCCCTATAATAAGTTATTAAACTATAGAACAAAAAAATCCTTTACCCTTTTAACGAACGACCAAATGGTCTTACTGCCCCGAGGAGCAGAAAGAACCTTTGCACGTAGACGCTATTAGTAAAGAACCTTTTCGCGTCTAAGTACTTTGGCACACTCGGTTCTCGCCTTTTTGCGATGCAGATCAGTAATGACGTTCTTATTCGAACGCCAATTACTGAACGCTTCTTCTCGGGATCTGACTGCATTTTTGCACGTCTGGTTAAACCAACACTTGTGTTTTGATTTAGCCGAAATACGCTTTGTTGGAATAAAAAGTTTCATTCCTAGCATAATAATATTGACTATCATTTCTGCAGCGGCATCGACCTTGTTGTCGAGAAAACTGATTTTCCAGTTAAAATGCCGAAAGAAATCGTTGAGCTCGGCCCAACGAGCTTTTTCATAGAGGAAAATAGAGCGCTTCGGCGCTAAGTTAGGAACGCTACGAAGAGTAGAATATGAAAAAGATGCAGAATAGTACTGTGATCCGAATTACCGATAGGTGCAAGTATTTTCACTTCGTACTTTTCAGGGTGGGAAGTGAGGATGAGGTCGAGAGTGTTCCGCGACTGCCCTTCAACACACGCATTGTGTGTTGGCTCATTCACAAGTTGCGCAAGATCATTATGCGCGGGGGAAAGCTCAGCGTATTGGCCCTCCGGAGTTGTATGGCTAGAATGGCGAATCCAGGATGAGATGTGGATATTGAAATCACCACCAACTACGATTTCACTATTCGGACAACTCTCCAAGATTTTCGAAATTGAGTCGGAAAGGGCATCGAAGCCATCAAGGGATTTAGCCAATTCCGTGTTTGGACTTCTATATACAAATCCGAAATGCAAAATGTGTGACCTGATTTGGAATTTAACCTAAAGAGATTTTTAAATTTTAAAAATTTATTTTGAAAATAAGAAAAATTATTTTTTTTTTTAAATTTTTTTTTTAGATTTTCTTAATTTCTAAAAAAATCTTGCTTTAAAATAAATTTTAAATGCTACTATTTAAACCCGGCGAAATTTTTGCTTTTTAAGAAGTTTTTCCTGTGAAAACAAGATTTTGATTGTACCCATTTTATTTTTTGGTGCATATTTTAAGGTTTTTTAGTGAAGATTTTGAATTTTTTAGCGCATATTTTCGATTTTTTAGTGCATGAAAATCTAATCCCTATTTACCATATTTACTTGTTGTTGTCCTAAGTAGTTTGGTATTTCATTTAAGCGAAATCGGTTCATCAGTTCAAAAGTTATGTGGGAAAATGTAAGGACACCTCGAAAATGTTGGTACATTCAACATAACCTAAAAATACAAAATGCTTTAAGTCGGCTTCTGGTTTTTTGCATGTGAACAGAATTAATCACCAAATGGTATACAAGTACAAACATAATTAAAAAAAAAAAAAACAATTTTCGCGGAATTTTTTTTTAAAAAAAAAAAAATTTTTGCGGATTTCAAAAAATTATGTCATTAACTGTTTGTAGTTTATTTAAAAAGTTTTACGTTTTAGTTTTAAAAGAAAAAACATTTGTTTGATGTTCAGTTTTTATTAATGACTTCTTCTGCCCTTTGTTTCAAAAATAACTCACTAAAAAATAAAGACTTTCATTATCATTTAATTTTTAAAGTCATTTATTTTGGTTCTGTAAGTAAAAACTACTGATTATTCTTAAAATTTTTAATGATTTGTGTAAGTTATTTTTTTTTAAATTGTTGGCACTTTTTAAGGAAATATCATTAGTTTTTACCTACACAAGTCAGTTATTTTTTTGAAGAAATAATAAATCAAAAAATTATATATAGAAATATAAAAACATGTTTGTATCAAGTGGCTTTGGCACGATGGGAAGAGTGTCTGGCCAGAATGTATTTGATTGCGGGATCGATTCCCCAAAAATTTTATAAAAAATTTTTAAAAAAATATTTCAATAAAAAATTGTAAAAAATTACCTACGAAATCATTAAATTTTATTGTTTTCGTAGGTTATTTTTTTGAAATTTGTTGGTAAAAATAACAGAACTATCATTAATTTTTAATGTTTTCGTTGCTTATTTTTTTTTGAATTTGTTGGTAAAAAAGAGTGAAAAAACGTAATTTTGTAATGTTTAATGTTATGATGTTTGTTAAAACAAATGAATAATTACTGGGATTGTTTTCAATTGTTTATTCACTGGTCTTAAATGTGCTTTTCATTTGTTTTTGCCTATAAAATATTTTGAGTGCATATTTTGGCATAAATTAGCAAAACCGCAAATTAAAATTTATTTTATTCAAAAACTATTTTAAATTTTAAAAATTTATTATATAATACAATAAGAATTTTTTTTTTAGATTTTCTTAATTTCTTAAAAAATCTTGCTTTAAAATAAAGTTTTAAATGCTACTATTTAAACCCGGCGAACTTTTTGCATTTTAAGAAGTTTTTCCTGTGAAAACAAGATTTTTATTTTACCCAATTTTTTTTTTGGTGCATATTTTAAGGTTTTTTATTGAATATTTTGAATTTTTTTGCGCATATTTTAAGAGCATATTTTCGTTTTTTTAGTGCATGAATATCTAGGTGGTTATTCATAAAACCTGAAATATATTTAAAATAGGTTTATTTGACAGATATTGCAGGAATAATTGTCAAATAAACCTACAATAAGTCTGTTATAAGTTTTATGAATAAGAGCCCTAATCCCTACTTACCATATTTACCTGTTGTTGTCCTAAGTAGTTTGGTATTTCATTTAAGTGAAATCGGTTCAGCAGTTCAAAAGTTATGTGGGAAAATGTAAGGACACCTCGAAAATTTTGGTACATTCAACATAACCTAAAAATACAAAATGATTTAATTCGGCTTCTGGTTTTTGCATGTGAACAGAATTAATCACCAAATGGTACAAGAACAAACATATTCGTGTCTGTCATGACTTTCACATCCACGTGAAAGTGAAACACTTCCGAATATTTTGGTGTCCTGGGTTTCACCATAGAGGAATAAAGGAAAGAGATTGTAGCTCTCTCTACTCTCTTTTTTTCCTCTTACGCGAAGTCTGCCAGAGATCAAAGGGAAATTTTTGGTTTTTTTAAAGTCATGTAATTTGTACTTTATTTGCACTTTTAATAATTTTTTTTTAACTATATTGAATCATTAACAATTAAAGAACGTAATTATCATAAATTTGTTTTGTTTATAACAATAGAAAAGTGTTTATTTTAAAGAAATCAAAAAGCCTTTTTTTTGTAATTTCCCCTACTTTTAATCCCTGGCAGATTTCGTTTGAGTGTTTGAGGTTGACAGCGACCGCCTGGTTTCACTTCCGAATTTTTTTTTTCGTTTTACTTTCGTGTGCAAAAAGCTAACTGAAAGTAATTAGAATGGACTTTTTCCCCTATAAATATTAACTTAAAAATAAAAAACCCATGTTTAATTTATAATTTGATATATATTCTTTTTGTTTTCATTAAAAAATCAACATTTTGTTAAGACTAAATATATGTAAAAATTATTTTAAAAACACTCCATAATTTATCGAAATTTTGTTCGGAAGTTGTGCAAAAACAACAACAAAAGTATACAAATTAAAAAAATCACATATTTCAATAACTACACGTTTTCCCGGCTGAGAAATACTTTCAAAAGAAAGAGCACAAAATTTTATATTTTTTAATGCACAACACTTTTAGTTTAACTCACTTAAAATACTTAAAAATTGTAAAAATAAATTAATTATAAAATTTTACAAAATTCAACATGGCGTTGTTTATCTTCGAAAAATTTTCTATAAATGGTGATGCCAATCCATGGTGTTGCCAGTTATTATTCCTATTGAAAAGTACTATATTTTACAACTGGGGTTTATTACCATATGTTCATAGAATTATCAAGATGCGAAACATTGTTGAGTTTAAGGTACATAAGAGTAATTTATTCAACTCATATTCATGAATATATATTATATAATGAGAAATTCAATGATAAATTGGTGTTAAATATATATTTTTGTTTAAAAATTGTGCAAAACTTTTTTATTTATTTATTTTATTTATTTTTAAACAAAAGCCCATGTTTCGCATCTAGCATATCTTAGTAAAATTTTTCGAACATATAATTAAGAAATATGTGATTTGGAAACACCAAATCTTTTTTTATGTGATTCGAAAATTTTCGCTCTAATTGAAAACGTTCTGAAGTCATGACAGACACGAATATAATTTCACCAAAAAAATTTTTTTCGCGGATTTTTTTTTTGCAAATAATCTTTTTTTACATTATGGAGGGTAAAAATTAGTGTTTCCAATTATTCGACCCTGCCGGTTAACCGGTTAGGGCATTATTCGGGTCGATTAATCAGAAAGAGTGGCGATTAATCAATTAATCGTCAACAACAGTGAAAAATTTATTTTAAACGATTTTTTAAAAGTAATGTAACAAAAAATAAAAGTATTTTGAGTAAAATTTAATTTTCAGTCTTTATACCTACACACAAAAAATGAGAATAAGTTTCACTTACTATTTTAATTGATTTTGCACCTATCACATATATATATATTAGGGCGGGTCGATTTTTTTTGTCAAAAATCGTTTAGCAAAAACATAATCTACAAGAAATTCTAAGAACATTTCCCAAAGAAACCATGTTTCTAAAATCAAACCCTATACCGCGCCTAACGACATGAAGATTTGTCCGTCCGTCCTTTTTTCATAAGCAAAACATAGAACTTGACTTGTTTTTGGTGTTCGTGTTAATTTTTGGGCTTAGGTGTGCTCTGAGGTATAAAGTAAAATTTTATTGGCAACATTTTTGTAGAACATTTCATCCCCACCATCCCCCTCTTCCGGGGTGTTTTTTGCGATTTGTTAGAATGGAGTCAAAAAATACCGTTATGAGAGGGAGTTAGAGGGTTAATATGTTTCACAAAAATATTTGCCATAATATTTTCTACAAAGTTGCTGAACATACCCTACACCTCAGATGCAAAGAAAACATAGTTTTATATACCGATATGCTGCAAGAACATATCCAGCGGCAGTTCTTTACTAATTGCCGATGAATATAATCAATTTTTGGGATTATAACCGCCAAGTATTTTAGACATAATCCATGAAGAAATAAATAGATTGATTTGTATTGAAAACTCCACAGACGAAAAATTATAATAAGAAATTTTAACAATTAATCGCTACTGTTATCGTTGATCCATGATAATTTTACTCCATTATTTATTTTATATTGGGCTGCAGTATATTAACATGTAGCGTGATACTCTGAAAGTAAGTGCAGTGGTTGTGGGTTCGATTTCCTCCAAAGCATTTGTGTGTTAATTACAAAGGGAAGCTGGTGCAGCAGATTTTTCTTATGGTGTTTTCTTTTCTGAACAAAAAATTTTGCATTGTTAAAATGTTTACTTTTAAAATGTTGACATGGCCCTGAAACGATGTTGCATTTTTTTCACTCAGAAAAGAACACAAAAAATGCTCTTTTGTACGCAAATTACCCTGATTTGCTGGTTCGATGGATGTGTGTTTCGCTTATATTGCTGGCAGCTCAGGTTCGAATCCCGGCGATGGCCATTACATATTTTTTATTTTTTTTTTTTTGCTTTAAATTATTTTTTTTTAATTATTTAAACTTTAAAAAAAAAAACCCCCAAAAAATTAACAAATTTTGTCGATTTTATATGAAAATTTACTTTTTTTTTTTTTTTAAATGATTAAATTATTAAAAAAAAAACATTATTAAATAAAAAATAATACGTAATGGAATAAAAAAAAATACCAGAATAAAAAAAAAAAAAAAAAAAATTTGTCCATACCGGGATTTGAACCCCGGACCTCCGGTGTCACATGCCACGACACATCCTCTGCACCACAACAGCACCAGTTAACTTGTTCGCTTAATTTGAGTTTTGCTACATGAGAGAATATCAGGGCAATTTTTCACCCCGTCATTTGATTTCGGGGTGGAAAATATGCATTTTTTACCTCAAATGCAGGCAATATTTTAAGAAAAGAACATAATATTTTTTTATAAGTGTGCATTTTTTTTAGAAAAGAACACAAAAAATTCGTAGAATAAAAAAAATGTTACAAAATGCTACATTTTTTGCCAGAAAAGAAAACGCCATTAGTAAATAGAAGTATGTAATTGAGGATCATAGGGATATTTCGTAAAAAAAAACACATACTTTTGTGGGATGAAATTGGAAAGTTGCATATCGGAGAGGAAAAAAGCTGTGTTCGATAAAAATTTTTGAAAACTGAGTATTTTTTTTACATCAGATTTTGATTTATTTTGAGTAAATTTTTTTTTTTTAATTTTTGTAAAAAAAATTTTCGAGTGTAAATTTTTTTGAGTGTAATTTTTTTTTGAGTGTAATATTTTTTTTTTTTTTAGTTTTTTTGAGTGACAAAAATAGTTTCTAAAATATTTTTTTGGCTTACCATTCCTTTTCAAAGCGTGTTTAGGTTTTTTTCAACACGGGAGTTCGGGTTAAAACCCATCTGAAATTTCCCATTTTGCTAATAACTTATGAACCACTGGACAGATTTCGCTGAAATTTAGTATTAATCTGACCGGAAGTATAACAAATATATACGCTACGCTTCAGCAGCTTGTCGTATATGTTTTGTATTCTTCCGCTAACATTTGAAAGTTAGCGTGTTTCACACAGACAGAAAGACACACGGACGGACGGATTTTCATGTCGTTAGGCGCGATATAGGGTTTGATTTTAGACCAATGGTTTCAATGGAGAAGTTTCTTAGAATTTCTTGTAGATTTTGTTTTTGCTATACGATTTTTCAGTTTTTTTCGATCCATACAAATCGACCCGCCCTAATATATATATATATATCCGCTAATCTCCAACTTGGGAGCAAACGGCCTCAGTTAGTTGTCTCCAACTTGTTCTATTGGGTGCTGTTCGTATTACATCTGTCCATGAATAGCCAACCGGTTGTAATTCTCTTTCTACTGTTTTGCGCCATGTATTTTTTGGTCTGCCTACCCTCCTTTGGCCTTGGGGGTTGTACTGTAGAGCGGTTTTGGCAATGGTGTTGTTTGACCTTAGTATATGGGCGATCACGAAAGTAATAGTATAAATTACTAATATTTGTAAAAGTTTAATATCGTAAAATCGCATTTACGATATTTTCGTAATTCACGCAAATTTTCGAAATCTATTAAACAATTTCATCATGTCAATTAAAACAAATATTAAAAACAAAATCAAACTTTTTAAAATTTTTAATTAACATTTTTTCTTTAAAATTGCAGTTTTTAATGGGGAAGACCAATACGCAACTAATTGAAATTTAGATAAAAATTCCTGAATTTTATTTAGAATTTTCTATATTTCAATCGGGATTTCTGAGTTTTAATTGGCCATTTCCGTTCTTCAATTGGGATTTCAAAATTTCAATTTTCTTATAATTGTAATTTTTAAATTTAAAATTTGATTTTCTAAACTATGAATATTAATTCAGATTTGTGAATTTCAGTTGGCTTTTCTAAATTTCAATAGGTATTTCTTAATTCCAATTGGGATTTTTGAATTTTAATTGTGCTTTTCAGAATTTTAATTGGTGTCTTCTAAATATTAATTTTGATTTATATAATTTGATTCCACTTTCCAAAATTTCTGGGATTTAAATTAACACTTCTGAATTTTATTAGCTTTTCAAAAACTGAATTATCTTTTCTGAATTTCATTTCGAATTTTTAAATTTCAAATCTGCTTTTCTAAATTTCAATTGAGATTTCTTAATTTCAGTATTCTTCTGTAAATTTCAATTTTGTGAAATTGGGAGTTTCTGAATATCAATTAGGATTTCTAAATTTCAATAAGCTTTTCTGAATTTTGATTGGGCTTTCGTAAATTTTAATTGGGCGTTTCTGAATTTCGATTTGAATTTCAATTGGGATTTCTAATTTGAATTAGCTTTTCTGAATTTCAATTGGGATTTTCTGAATTTTAATTGGGATTTTCAATATGGCGTTTGAAAACTTTAATTAGGATTTCTAAGTTTTAAATTATGTCTTCTAAATTTTAATTTTACTTTTCTAAACTTTTAATTGCTGGTTTCTGAATATTTTTTTTCTGTAGTTTTGACTTTTTTCGGAAGTGTTTGTAAAATAGAGGAAGTGCTTCAAAAAAAATTATAGTAGAATATACACTCAAAATAATCACTCTGTTAAATTACAGAGATACTCTGCTGAGCCAGCAGAAAATACCATAGATTTCCAACCAGCAAGATTTTTTGTTATTTTACGAAGAAAACTCTGTAAAATGATTTCGATAAAAAAAACTGTAAATTTACAGAATCATCTGTAAAATATTGATAAAAGCGACCAGAATTAATGTGTAAGTAGTGTTGACAATTGGAAAATGCCACCGAGTTAATTTGCCCGCTTTACTGCTTCCAAATTGTAAATTTACTTTTTTTATTTTTGTGAAAATTACGATGTATTTTACGAGTACCTCCAATTTTACCCGACATCCTCGTAAAATTTACCAGGTTTTATTGTAATTTAAGACGCTTTTTAAAGAGCGGTTGAAATATTTGGGAGTTCTTTATTTAAAAACTGTATTACAGAGCAATAAGTAAAATTACAGTTGAAATTTAGTATTTTGGTTACGAGAAAATGTATAAAATCTGTATTTTAACAAAAAACTCTGTTTATTATCTGTAAAATAGAGATTACAAAGTAAAAAGTGTAATTTTACTTTTTACTTTGTAATCTCTATTTTGTTTTTCGGTTACAAAAAAATACAAAGTATATTCTTAAAATCTGTATTTCGACAGATAACTTTGTCAAATGTCTGTCGAATTGAGATTACAGTCATTTTACAGAGTTTTTAACAGAGTAATTATTTTGAGTGTAGAGATAATAGTATTGACCTGTTAATCGAACCATTTTAACCGATTAGTTGGAACGAATAATTATTTGCGTTTTAAATTATTTGTTTCGACATTAACCGAAATAGAGGCGATTAATCGAGGAATCAGTTAATCGATTAACCGAATTGGAAACACTAGTAAAAATACATTCGGTAATGCCGAATTTAACTTTTTTACTTGATCTAGCTAAAATTGGTTTTTTGTTTTTATTTTTTAGAAAAATGTGATTTAACAGAAATAAAAAAAAAAATTTTGGCAGTAAATAATTGCCATTTTTTCTCAAAATTTAGTTAAATTTCCTATTTTTTAGTTAATTTTTTTTTTTTTGAGTGTGTGAAACTCAAATAATTTTGACATAATTCTAATAAAAACACAAGTCCACACGGTGAGCCTCAGCGATGTTCAGGTTGAACTTTAGTGTCGACGAAAAGTGTAAGCGCAGTTCGATTTCTACATGAATAAATGTCACAAAACTGTTAACAGCGAAATCGTAGCTGATCGCATTCGCGAGATATCGCGAAATTAGTGTTTTTGTATTTTCTAAAATTTTGACAATGAAGTTTTTTAAATATCTTCAAAAACTGGGTATGCAGTTTTAATTGTATTTATTTACATGTCACAACACAGTTAACAGCGAAATCATATCTTCTCAATTTCGCGAGAAATCGCGAAATTACTTTTTTGCTGTTTTTATTTTTGTTTTTATCTTCATATATGATTTTTTAAAATTTCATAAAAACATGGTATGCAGTTTTACTTGTGGTTGATCAAAGGTCACACAGCTGTTGACATCAAAATTCTAGGTGCTAAATTTCGCGAGATATCGCGTAATTATATATATTTTTTTTTTTTTTTTTATTAAATTTTAAACCCGGTTCTTTAGAAATGAAAAAAAAAGTGGTAAGCAGTTTGATTTGAACATGCTGGAAGAAATTAAAACTGCCCCCAAAAAAATTATAGCTGCTCACTTTCGCTAGAAATAGCGAAAAACAGCTTTTTGGGGGTATTTCTTGTTTTGATTAATAAAAGAAGTTTCTTTAACATTGTTGAAAAACACGAAATGCAGTTTGACTTGCTATTGATCAAAGGTCATAAGGCTGTTAACATTTAAATTCTAGCTGCTTAATTCTTCGAGATATCGCAAAAAAACTCGCTTATCTACTATTTATTCATTAATTTGTGTTATTTGTGTTCTGTAAAAACATATACTTCAATTAACGACAAAAATGTGGTATGCAGTTTGAATTCGAGGCTATTAGAGGTGACAAAACTGCAAGCATAAACATTATAGACGATCAATTTCCCGAGAAATCGCAAAATTACTGTACGAGCTTTTATAATAAATTACTTTTTTTTCTTTGGTATCAAAAAAAAAAAAATTTAAGTAACGACAAGTATATGGTATGCAGTTTAAATTGCCCGTAACTGAAGGTGGTAAAACTGCTGATATCTTGCGACAGTGTACACCTACAACTTTGATGTCAACACCCTTATGACCTTCGATCACGTACACATTAAAGTGCATATCAGCTTTCCACAACATTTGAAAAAAACCTAGAAAAAGTTGAAAAACAAAAATTGACAAAAAAAGTTATTTCGCGATTTCTCGCGAACTAAAGAAGATAGGATTTCGATGTTTACTGTTTTGTGACCTTAAAATAAGTACAATGAAAACTGTATACTCAGTTTTTGAAAATATTTAAAAAACTTCAATATCAAAATTTTTTAAAATATAAAATCACTAATTTCGCGATATCTCGCGAATGCGATCAGCTACGATTTCGCTGAAAACAGTTTTGTGACAACTAATCATGTAGAAATCGAACTGCATTTACACTTTTCGTCGACACTAAAGTTCAACCTGAACATCGCTGAGGCTCACCGTGTCCAGTAGATTGGAATTAAAACAAGTGAGAGTGTTAAATTCGGCTGTGCCGAATCTATTATACCGTCCAACATGCAAAAAAATTTAAAAAAAATTTGACAGGGGCGTTGTTTTAAGGGGGGCAAGGAAGGGGAGGGGTTGGTGAACTGGGGTGACTCCTTGGCCTCACAGTATATGTTTACAAGTTCATTTTTGTCTGCTTTGTGCACTAACGTATTATAGTTTTATAATTATTTAAATTATTTTTTTATCTACGCCCTTAAAAAAGGGGCGGGGCAAAAAAAGCGACAAATCCCCTGGGTCCAAGCGTAGGACTATAAACTTCTACGAACATAAAAATGTCTCATTTGGTTCACAAAAATACAAAAAAACGTCAAAAAAAATAGCATTTTTAAGAGGTTGGTTCAGTTCTTCAAGGGGAAACTTTTTTCCCCCTTGTCCGATTTGGCCCATTTCCGAACTTAACCTGCCTAGAAGAATAAGACATATTTATGCCAAACTTGAGGGGTATAGCTTTTTTATTTTGGACTTCATCGTGTTAACTACAGACGGACGGACTTACGGACATCGCTAGAATGTCTTAGAATGGATCACTGATCAATAATATATATACTTTATGGGGTCCCCGACCGATATTTCGATGCGTTACCAACGGAATGACAAAGTGAGTATACCCCCATACTGTAGTTGGAGGGTATAAAAAACCCAGTTCCATCCAATATATCTTTCCCTTGCCCCACTGTTTATGTGTACATTGTTGTGTAAGGCTGTCACCTTAACAAAAAATGCTATTAACCTGATTTTCCAGATTTTCAATCATGTTCTATCTCTTCCCAGTCAAACACACAATAAATAGAAATGCCTTGAACACAAAGAAAACAAAAGACCCATATACTAGTGAAGAATTATCTAGCAAAGTATCTTAACCATTATAAAGTCAAACGTTAATTCTGATAGACCAAGAATGTCCCTTTTTCCAAAAACAAAAAAAAAATATATGAAAATCTAAATTATAAAATAAAAAAAGGTTTTCTAAAAAATCAATTTAATTTGTATTTCTTAAACAAAACAAAGAAATAAAACATTTGATGGGAAGATATCGTTGTAATCTAAATGTTACTAAAAGATAAAGTCTTCTGTCTGTCCATAAGAGATTTTCACGTTATAGCAGGTACCTTAATTGTTTAAATTGAAATTTAGAATTGAAAATTTTTAACGATGCGTTTGTTGCATTTTAAGAGGCGGTAACGGATTAAGGTTTTTCAAAAACTCAAAAAAAAAAACTCTTATACTCTCTTTAACCCCTGCCAGACATTAGTGCGTCGTCTTTTACTTATTTTTTTTAAATGTTTTCATAGAATTGCTAAATGTTTTTCTTCAATGTTGGTAGATTTTCCCATTTAAATGAAGTTATCGCCTGCAATTTTAATCTTTTCAATCGATGTCTTTTGTTTTTAAGGGTCACCCATGTAATGATTGACTTTTACACATCAAAATCATCATCTTCAATATGTCCTGGAATCTTTAGTTGTTCTGTGAGTGTATATTTTTGATTTTTGAAGTATTCATTATACAGGTCGTTAATTTGTCTGACCACCATAATTTTTTCATTAATTTTATTACAATTTTTTTGTTTTTCAGAGTATTTTTGGATGCATCAGTTTCTCACCCTTATTGTTTTGTTGTTTTAAGTATGTACTTGATTGATTTTAGGAATTGATGCTGGAGAGATTTAATTTGATGTTTCATTTTCAAAAACTGTCAATTTGTGTTGACTGTTTGATGGATTTCTTTAGAAAGAAATCAGCAGGGTTTCATCAAAAGGCTTTTCGGTTTGTGACAAGGGATGTTGCGAATAGTTTTTTCGGCAATTTCCCGAATATTTACTATTCGGTATTCGGTTCATACCGAATAGTTTGATTATTCATCCGTCTGTAGTTCAACTATGAGACTACTGCCTAGAGCAATGGTTCTCAAACGGTGGGTCGCGACCCCCTAGGGGGTCGCGAAAGAGTTTCAGAGGATTGCGAACAAATTTGTTAAAAACTTAAATTTTGGTAAATTTTAAACACATTTTTTTTAATTGTTGTGTTATAAAAATATACACTTTTCTTAAAGAAAAAAATGTATCCATCACTAAAGGTCCCTCCGTAATCACTGCGCAGTTGTTAATTTCTCGGGATTTGTAAAGTGTTTAGTCTCAGTCTGGGATCTGACAGTTCGTTTTCTATTAACTTTTCAATGCTGATTCCGAATCTGGTTTCCAAATTTTTCTAATACGTTAGGTTTTTTGAGAAAATTAAAGGCAAAGTTCACAAAGTTGTGCATTTTCCAGAGCTTTGTTTGTTGTTTTCGGATCCGTCTGGGATCTGCCCACGTTTTTCGATTAACTTTTTAATGCTGATTCCAAATCTGGATCCGAATAACGGATCTGGATTCGTGATCGAGTAAAGTTTCGATCAATACCAAACATTGGTACATAATTTTGAAAAAAGAGCTATAATTACTCCAAATTGGACTTTAAATGCTTTCTTGGTAAACATTTCTTCGTTTCTGATCTGGTTTAACTGGGGTTTTTCTTTTATTTTCCGAAATAAAAATCTATGAAGATAGTAAGTTTTGATATAAAATGCCGTAGTTCGGGACCTGGTTTAAAAATTTTTGAGAAAATTGAGGTGAAAGTTCACAAAAATTGTGTTTTTTTTTAGAAGTTTTTTACTTAAAATGTTTGGTTCCATTGCTTCAGGTTTTTGAAAAACTGACGTCAAAGTTAACGTTAATAATTTTATTTTTTTTTATATTGGGGGTCGCGAAAAATTTGAAATATTGAAAAGGGGTCGCAAAGTAAAAGTTAGTGAGAAGCTCTGGCCTAGAGAGACCCGTGCTATCTTCTCACAGCTACACCCAAACAATTATGTCATTAACTGTTTGTAGTTTATTTAAAAAGTTGTACGTTGTGTCGTTTTTAAAAGAAAAAAACATCTGTTCAATGTTTATTTTTTTTAAATAACTCCTTCTGTTCTTTGTTTCAAAAATAACGACATAAAAAATAAAGACTTTCATCAGCATTCAATTTTTAAAGTCATTTATTTTTGTTCTGTAAGTTAAAATAAGTGATTCTTCTTTAATTTTTAATGATTTGTGTACGTTATTTTTTTAAAGAAAAGTCATTAGTTTTTATCCACTTGTGTGGGTTATTTTTTTGTAGACAAAAAATTCCAAAAAATATTTACAAAAATATAAAAACATGCTTGTATCAAGTGACTTTGGCACGATGGGTAGAGTGTCTGGCCAGAATGTAGTTGATTGCGGGATCGATTTCCCAAAAATTTTATTAACAATTTTTTTAAATAAAATTCAATACTAAAATTGTAAAAAAAACCTACGAAATCATTAATTTTTAATGTTTTCGTAAGTAATTTTTTTGAATTTGTTGGTAAAAATAACACAAAAATCATTAATTTTTAATGTTTTCGTAGGTTATTTTTTTCGAATTTGTGGGTAAAAAAGAGTGAAAAAACGTAATTTTTTAATGTTATTTATTTTAGAAAATTTTGTCAACAGAAAAAAATAAATGTTGATGTTTGTTAAAACAAACGAATAATTACTGGGATGGTTTTTAATTGTTTATTTACTGGTTTAAAGTGTGTTTTTCATTTGTTTTTGCCTACAAAATATTTTGAGTGTATTACCTCCTAGGGGCGCATGTCTTAATAATAGCTCAAGAATATACTTGAGCTTGCCTTTTATAAAAAGTGCCTTTTATTAAAAGTACCTTTTATAAAAAGTACCTTTTATAAAAAGTACGTTTTAAAAAAAGTACCTTTTATAAAAAGTTCCTTTTATAAAAAGTACCTTTTATAAAAAGTACGTTTTATAAAAAGTACCTTTTATAAAAAGTACCTTTTATAAAAAATACATTTTATATAAATACCTTTTATAAAAATACCTTATATAAAAAGTACCTTTTATAAAAGTACCTTTTATAAAAAGTACCTTTTATAAAAAGTACCGTTTATAAAAAGTACCTTTTGTAAAAAGTACCTTTTATAAAAAGTACCTTCTATAAGAAGTGCCTTCTATAAAAATGACCTTTTATAAAAAGTACCTTCTATAAAAATTACCTTTTATAAAAAGAACCTTCTATAAAAAGTACACAGAAAAAAATATGGAGGAAACAAATTTGAGTAATCACTTGTTTAAAATTAAAAACAAAAATTGAGTAATTTTTTAATTAACGCAATTAAAAATTTACTTAAAAATTTTAAAAACAATTTAAGCAAATAATTTAATAAAAATTAAATAGTTTTTCAATTTTTTTTAAACTCTCATAGTTTTTTTAATTCTCGTTTAGTTTATAGTTTTTTGTATATGTATATGAAAGTTTGTAATCGTCTTTATAAAAATTTCCTATGTTTTTGAGACATAAATATGTTTGGTAAAGTTTGAAAAAAAAAGTTTTTTGTTTTTTTTTTTGTAAAAAAACTTAAAATTTTTTTAAACTTTTAAAAAAAACAAATAGATAAATTTTGAGTAAATTTTTAATTGTGTCAAATAAAAATTTACTCAAATGTTTTTTCAAACATTTAATAAATTTTTATTAAAAATTTACTCAATACTATTAAATCGTTTACTGGTGCAAAATTGAGTAATTTTTTACTCAATAGTATTAAAAATTTACTCAAATATTTATATTATTTTTTTCTGTGTACCTTTTATAAAAAGTACCTTTTAAAAAAATAACTTTTATAAAAAGTACCTTTTATAAAAAGTACCTTTTATAAAAAATACCTTTAATAAAAAGTACCTTCTATAAAAAGTACCTTTTGTTTTAAGTACCGAAAGTAACCTTTTTGGTACTGTTTTATTTCTTGAAATAATAATCACAGAAACTTGAAATTTGAAAAGGTTCACCTCTCGGAAAATAAAGGTGTTAAATGGGGTGAAAAACTGTAATTATTTATTTCCTGATATAATGGTCACAAAAACTTGAAATTTGGAATGTAAAATCCTTCGGTGAAAAAAATGATTGGAAAAAGTACTTTTTGGAAATTCCGTTTCTTAACGGGGATAAAAAGTAACCTTTTTGTACTTTTAATATTTGCTGAAACAATGACCCTAAATAATTGAAGTATGGATTATACGATCCTTCGGTGAAGAAAAAAAATTCTGGAAGAGGTACTTTTTGGCAACTCCGTTTCTAATGGGGGTAATAAAGTGTACTCAAGGGGCCCCCGTAGGATAGTTGGTAGCGTGCTAGCCTTTCAACGTGGGGGCCGTGGGTTCGATTCCCACCAGAACCCTTGGTTTTTTCGCTACAACGAGACGACGGTCATTGTTACCAGTTCTCGGTTAGGTTGAGTTTATTAAATATGAGTTGTAAATAAATAGAAAGAATAAATAAAAATAATTGATCATGTGATCAAAACTATTATTATTATTATTAAGTGTACTTTTGGTACTTTTTTTGTTCCTATAATAATGACCTTAGAAGAAGGAGATGGAATTGGAAATGAATTGGAGTGCAACGGGAAACGAAATGGAATAGAGCGGGGAACAATATGGAATGATATTTTTACTCAAATTTTTCGTGTTTAACTTTTTTAAATCCGTATTTTTTATTTTTTAAATTACATAGGGCAACACTTTTTTTTGCCCGGGTTCTGATAGCTAATTTTGGGTATTAGGGGTACGCTGATTTTAAATCTGGCTACCGTTTTTTTTGGGTCAGCTCTAGTTTTCGAGATATCACCTAAGGAAACTTTAAAAATAGGCTCTTTTGGGCATGTTTGTGAGTCCATATTTACCAACACTTGTCTTACATCCAAAAAAAGAATGACGATTTTAGGAATGTTGGATATGCTGATTCCAAAAATGCTCTTACTTTTGTTGAGTCATCTTTAGTTTTGGAGATATCGCTAAAATAAAATTTTTAAATGTATTCCCTCGTTAATTTTGTCTGAATATTTATGCCCTTTTTAATAACTCGAAAACTAAAGCTGTCAGAAAAAAGCTAATACCAGTTTTGGAATCCTAGCATCCAATAAAGTTAAGTTCGTGTTTAAAACTGAGGCACTAAATTTTTTTTTGGAAATTATAGCCAAGCAAAATTGATCCTTTTATTATCCGGTATTTAACATAACCGGTAACGAAGTTCCGGCGGGCGTGCTAGTCTTACATATAAAATGAAATTTGAAAATTTTGCACGCAAAAGTTAGTTACAGAGTTTTTAATATTTAGTGTGCTACTAAAGTCTCACTAGCACGGGGTAAAAGGATTATAAAGAGGGTAATTTTTCGTTCCATTTTTGGTCCTTTTTTTAGCACAAAATTTACTACAACAACCAAAGGTTATATTTTAAATCTGGGAAATTTTTCATTAACAAATAATAAATTAATTTGCTGTCCTTCTTTACAACACTTAATTCTTTCATGCAATCCACTAACTGCTGTTTAAATGATTAGACATCTTATAATTACAAGACTTTATTAACAAACTGTAATTATTCTTTAATATTTTTTCAATGACCCAGAGTAAACTAACTGAATAACTTATTCATTTTGCAAATAACAGCAAGTAATAATGTTGCAACGTCGTATATTGTATGCATGCAAATCTTAACATCCTTGGCATTAAAACGAAATTTTACACTACACAACATGGTCGGTCATCTATACTTTAACAAAAAATTTGTTGTAAATTTAAATATTTTTTTTTTTTTTGAAATATAAAAATTGCTTGTTGCATTTCAGACTTAACTAAAAAGCTCATTTGCTTCAAATCCATTATCGCTTCAATTTTTTATCGTATCAAAGCGCAATCATGTATAGATTTTGTTTTTATTAAAGAAAATGAACTTTAAATCTTTTTTGAAAAATAAAAAGAGAACCACACAAACATTTGCAAGTGATACCACCACATGACATCAAACATCAAAGGATACACTATACTTATACACACAAAAAAATACTATACAATCAGCCAACCAGCCAGACGGACGGACAGACATATATTTAAAAGAATAACAACAACTGGAGTGATATAAGTGTTTAGGATTCAAGATATTGTTGTTGTTGTTTTGGCAGTGCTGGCGGTAGTGGTGGTAGAGGAAAGATCTCACCCGAAAAATTGGAAAGAAAAACAGAACATAGTGAGATAAACAGCAGGCGCATGACTATCACACTATATCACGCAACTCAAAAAAACTGAAAAAAGAAATAAACGCGGTCAGATTTTGAAATTTTTACATCCTGCTGTGTTAAATTTGCGTTTATTTCTTTTCTTCTTCCTCATATTATAATTCTTTTTTTTTTTTCTTAAAAGGATGGTATTCCAAGTGATGGGATTTGAATTGAATGAAATATTTAAAAAACTTTCTGTAATCGAAGAATCGATAGCTGTAGAATTTTCTTTAAAAAAATTTTCTGTTATCGAAATATCGTTAGTTATAAAATTTTATATAAAATGTTTTTTGTTATTAATATATCGATACTAGAGAATTTTCTATAGCAAATTTTCTACAGAAAATTTTCTACTACGGAATTTCCAATAAAAATTTGTCTACTATCGATATATCGATTATTATAGCATTCTCTATAGAAAATTTTCTGCTATCGATATATAGATAACCACAAAATTTTCTATAGAAAATTGTCTGTTAACTTTATATCGATAACTATAGAATTTTCTATAGAAAATGTTCTTTTATCGATGTATTGATAGTTATAGAATTTTCGATATATCGATAACTATAGAATTTTCTATTGAAATTTTTTGTGATCGATTCATCGATAACTATAGAATTTTCTACATAAAATTTTCTGTAATCGATACAACGCTAATTATGAAATTTTCTATAGAAATAATTCTGTTATCGATATCTATAGAATTTTTTATAGAAAATATTCTATAATTGATATATCAATAACTGTAGAATATTTTATAGAAAATTTTCTGTTATTGATATTTATAGAATTTTTTTTTTTGAAATGTTCTATTATCGATATATCGACAACTACAGAATTTTCGATAGAAAATTTTCTTTTATTAATAGATCGATAACTATAGAATTTTATATAAAAAATGTTCAGTTATCTAAATATCAATAACCATAAAATCGACAACTTTAGAATTTTCTGTATCAAATTCTCTGCTGTCGATAACTATAGAATTTCCAATTGAAAATTATCTGTTATCGATATATCGATAACTATATCATTTTCTATAGAAAATATTCTGTTATCGACACATCGTTATAGAATTTTCTATAGAAAATATTCTGTTATCGACACATCGTTATAGAATTTTCTATAAAAATTGTTCTGTTATCGATATATTAAAAAATTATCCGTTTTCGATAACTATAGAATTGTGTATAGAAAATTTTCTGGTATTTTTATATCGATAACTAAAGAATTTTGCATAGAAAATTTTCTGTTATCGACGTATCATTAACCATAGAATTTTCTCTTATCGATATATCGAAAGCTATAGATTTTTCTATAGAAAATTTTTTGGTTATCTATGTATCGATAACTTTAGAATTTTATTTAGCAAATGCTCCGCTATCGATAACTATAGAATTTCCAATAGGAAGTTGTCTGGTATCGAAAAATTGATAGCTATAGAATTCTCTATAGAAAATTTTTTGTTACAGATCGTTATCTATAGAATTTTCTATAGAAAACGTTCTGTTATCAATATACTGTTAACTATAGAATTTTCTATAGAAACTTTTCTGTTATCGATATATCGATAACAATAGAAAATGTTCTATTATCGATATATCGATAACTATAGAATTTTCTATAGCACATTTTTTGTTATCGATAAATCGATAACTATAGAATTTTCTATTAAAAATTTTCTGTTATCAATATATCGATAACTATAGAATTTTTTATTCAAAATTTCCTGTTATCATTATATCGATAGCCATAAAATTTTCTTTGAAGAATTTTATGTTATCGATATATCGATATCAATAGAATTTTCTATTGAAAATGTTCTCTGTTAACGATATATCGTTAACTATAGAATTTTCTATAAAAAATTTTCTGTCGATATAGCGATAACAATAGAAAATATTCTATTATCGATATATCGATAACTATAGAGTTTTCTATATAAAATTTTTTTGTTATCGATAACTATAAAATTTTCTATTGAAAATATATCGATAATTATAGAACTTCTATTCGAAATTTCCTGTTATCGATATAACGATAACTATGAAATTTTCTATATAAAATTTTTTGTTATCGATGTATCGATATCTATTTTTTTTAGAAACTGTTCTATTAGCGAAATGTTGATATCCATAGATTTTTTTTAGAAAATATTGAATTATCGGTATTTCGATAACTATAGAATTTTCTGTAAAAAAATGTTTGTTATTGATGTATCGACAACTATAGAATTTTCTATAGAACATTTTCTGTTATTGAGATATTGTTATCTAAAGCATTTTCTATAGAAAATTTTCTATTAACGATATAACAATAGAAAATGTTTTATTATCGATATATCGATAACTATAGAGTTTTCTTTAGAAAATTTTTTGTTATCGATAAATCGATAACTATAAAACTTTCTTATGAAAATATATCGATAACTATAGAATTTTCTATTCAAAATTTCCTGTTATCGATATATCGATAACTATGAAATTTTCTTTATAAAATTTTTTGTTATCGATATATCGATATCTATTTATACCCTACACCACTCTGTGGTACAGGGTATAATGAGTTTGTGCTGATGTTTGCAACTAGCCGAAATATTGGTCCTAGACCTACCTTCAAGTATACCGATCGACTCAGAATTACTTTTTGAGTCGATTTAGCGATGTCCGTCCGTCCGTCCGTCTGTCCATCTATCGGTTTAAGCACGATACAGGTCGCAATTTTCAATCAATTGACTTGAAATTTGAAATTTAAGCTTAGTTTTGCCCAAGGACGAAGCCTATTGAAATTGGAAGAAATCGGTCCATGTTAAGACCTAGCCCCCATACAAACGCCCCCTTTGAATTTCGCTTAAATGCCACTAATAGCCGTATTAAAGTAGATATCGTTTTGAAATTTAACAGGTAATAAAATGTGCACAAACCGCCATTCCAAATTTCAAAGAAAACGGTTCAGTCCTTCTGGTAGTCCCCATACAAACCACCCTCCCGATATTCACATAATTTCCTTAAAATTCATAAAAATGAAAATATTTGATTAAAATTTTATTTGTAGGTGTTAAACGTGTACTTTGGTATCCAAATCAAATCGGAATACATTTGGACCATTTTTGGACTTAGTCCCCCATATACAAATTTCGACCGATATTCAGTTAATTCGGTCGATTGGCAAAAAAAATAAATATTCCACTAAAATTTGGTATGTGTGTGTTTTCTACACTAAATAAAGATCTAACAAAAGATAGGTCCAATCGGTCCATGTTTGGACATGGGGCCCATTTTCCGGAAAACACTGGTGTAGGGCATCATATGGTCGGTCTTGACCGACTATAATTTTCTTACTTGTTTTTTTTAGAAACTGTTCTATTAGCGAAATGTCGATATCCATAAATTTTTTTTAGAAAATTTTGAATTATCGATATTTCGATAACTATAGAATTTTCTATAAAAAAATGTTTATTATTGATGTATCGATAACTATAGAATTTTCTATAGAACATTTTCTGTTATTGATATATTGTTATCTATAGCATTTTTAATAGAAAATTTGTATTAACGATTTAACGACAACTATCGAATTTTTATAGAAAATTTTCTGTTATCGATTTATCGATAACTATAAAATTTTCTATAGAAATTTTTCTGTTGTAAATGGACTCTGAGGTCCATACATCTGTTATCGATGTATCGATAACTATAGAGTTTTTTATAGAAAATTTTCTGTTATCGGCAACTATTAAATTTTTTATTTAAAATTTTCAGATATTGATACATATATCGATAACTATAGAATTTTCGTTTAAAAATTTTGTGACATTGATATATCGATAACTAAAGAATTTTCTAAAAGAAATTTCTGTTATCGATAACTATAGAATATTTTCTGTTATCGATATGTCGATAACTAAAGAATTTTTTATATTAAATTTTTTGTTATCGATATATCGATAACTATGGAATTTTCTATAGAATATTTTCTGTAATCCATACAACGATAAGAATGAAATTTCTATAGAAAATTTTCTGTTATCGATATATTGATAAGAAAAAAATTTTCTACAGAACATTTTCTGTAAGCGATATAAGTATCTATAACTGTAGAGTTTTCTAGAAATTTTTATGTTATCGATATTTCGATGACTATATAATTTAATAAAAAAAATGTTTTGTTATCGATATATCGATAACTATAGAACTTTTAATAACAAATTTCGATAACTATAGAACTTTTAATACAATCTTTTTGCTATCTTTTTGCTATCTATATCGATAACTATAGAATTGTCAATAGAAAATTTTATGTTATCGATATATAGATAAATATAGAACTTTCTGTAAATAATTTTCTGTTATCGACATGTAAATAACTATTTTATTTGCAATAGAAAATTATCTGTTATCGATGTATCGATAACTAGAGAATTTTCAATTAAAATTTTGGTTATCGATAACTTTAGAATTAGCTTTAAAAAATTTTTTTGTTATCGATATGTCGGAATTTGCTTTAGAAAATTTTTTTGTTAGCGATATGTCGGTAATCATAAATTTTTTTATAAAAAAATTTAAGTTATCAATACATCAATAACTACAGAATCTTAAAATTTTTTTTGACCCTCAAATTTTTAATTGATTTTCCGCATATTCCACATCTAGGATACCATCCCTCATTTATTTTTCTTCCTTTCCAACAATCAAATCAAATTGTATTGGGTTCAGTGAATACGATTATGATTTTTTTTTATTATTGTGGTATTTTTTTTTTATTTTGTGTGTGTTAATAAAATCAATTCAAAAATTATTATTTATATCCCGGGACCCTTAATTTAAATGTATTACGTTTGGTTTTTAAGTGACGATTCCATGTTTTCGATTTTGTTTAATATTGTTATTTTGCATTTAGTTTTTTCTTTCGTTTTCGAAGTAGCGCATATCGCGTAATATTTTGTATTTAGCACTATTTTTTTTTTTTGTCTGTCCATGTAGAGTAGTATTTGTTTTTGGTCGGTGTATGTGAGCGAGTCTTTTTGTTTTTTAATCCAACTGTTTTTGGAATTTATTGCCAGTGTTGTTTGATTGGATTCTTTTTTTCAAAAAAATTTAAATTCAAACAGTTCTTTTTGTTATTTATTCAATGGGAAAGTTCTTTTCATTTCGTATGTTTTTTTTTGTTAATTTTTTGATTTTATTGTTTATGCAAAACAGCTGGGGACACTCGGTTGGTAATTAAAGGAATAATCGAAATTTAAGTGTTGCCAATTAATTATAATTTTTGTGTGGCATGCTGCAAAGCCAGGGGAGTTCTTTTGTACAATCGATTTATATTTAATTGAACCTTTTTTTTTTGTTGTTTAAAATTTGAAGGAAATTACATTAAATAGACAATATTAAAGGGGTTGAGGTGTATTATTTTATAATGATATAATTTTTACACAAACTTACGGTTGGACGGACAAAGTATATGGGCACTTCCACCGAAAGGTCTACCAAGACCAAAAAACCAAAAGTTCTTGAAACGAATTTGTTTTCACATATAATCATAGGGAAACAATCAAATTTAACTAACGTGAACAAATTTTACATTTATTCATAACCCATTTCGAGATATTCGAATGTAAAGTCGAGCAAGCCAATTTTTTCTCATTGGGACATTTTTATTGCACCTTTTGTTTTGTTAAAAGTTCTTAAAGAGAAGCATTAAATATTGACTTTTGCTTTTTAAAAATCTTTCTGGAGATCCAAAGAGCTAAAAAAAAATGCATAACAAACTTTGCAATTCAAAAAATAACAGTTAGTTTTTGCTATGCTTTATCACATATTTCGATGTCCCGTGCGACATTGAAAAACAACATTTGTAATTAGTGCGTCAAGTGGACATGACGAAAGTTCATCAAATATTGAAAACAAACACAGATTTTTATTACAATTAAAGTAAAAAAAATAAAATTAAAAAATAATAAAATCTGTGATCTTGGTTCTTGTATAAAGTTGGTCACGTGCGACATGGTAAGTGTGGATTTTAAAATTTTGAAAAAATATTTTTTTCTTAAATAAATTATTTACTTATTTTAATACATTCTTTTCAAATTATTTAAATATAAATGAGTATAAACGGCGAAAAAAATAAAGAGAGATGCAAACGGAGGAGAGAAAAGTTGAAGGAAGATGAAATGAAGTTACAACACAACAAATTAAACATGTAGAAAAGTTAAATTCTACTAGGCGAATCTTTGAATACCCTCAACAATGTCATTTTTAAGTGAAAGTAAATAACATTTTGGATTACAAATATTTAATGTTATGTAAAAAAATTTTTTTAAAGTAATTTTTAAAAAAAAAAAATACTAAATTTTTTTTTGAGTGTAAAATTTTTTTTTGATTGTAAAACTTTTTCGAGTGTATTTTTTGTGACAAAATTTTTGAGTGACAAAAATACGTTGTAAAATAGTTTTGGGACTTACCAATGTTTTAAAAACATGTTTAACGGGTTTTCAACACGTGAATTTAAGGTGAAACTAATCTGAAATTCTCGGTTTTGCTAATAACTTTTGAACCACTGAACCGATTTGGCTGAAATTCAACACGAACCAGACCAGGGGAACGAAAAATATATATGCCAAGTTTTCTAAGCTAATTTATTTATAATTTGTTAAAAAAGAACAACAAAAAAAAACATAAATATTATGATGGAAAAAATGGTCCCGTGCGACATGTCCCGTGCGACAGTGATTAAAGTTAAATTAAGAAAAAAATAGAAATAATTTTGAGGTAAAATTTTACATTTTTTAAGAGGCATTATAAGCCAACATTTCAAAATTAGTCGCATTGTGATATTGCCTAAGGTTTCGCTGAAATCAGAGTTTTAATCGATAGTCGCGAAAACGACTTCTGTTTTTTGTCCCGTGCGAATGGTTGTCTTTTTTGCGATTATCTCGAAAGCTTGAAACAATTTTCAAAATCAACCTGAGCAACAATTATAGAGCTAGTTAAGAGCTATAAGTTTACTCTATGGTCAGGAAAAAAAATCTTTTTATTTTGACTTTTTTTTCAACTTTAATGTGTGCAACGGTCACGTTCGACATGATGGAATTACCCATATACATTATTGATCCATGATGTTATACTTCGTGGGGTCCTAGCCTGATATTACCGACATGAGTATGCCTCCATACTGTGTTTTTTATTATTTTTATTATTTAACTAGCTATACCCGGTCCGCGTTGCTGGCCCTAAGAATAAAACGGTTTTATGTTGCATCTTAATTTAAATATAGTGTCGGACTAAATTAAAGCACGGGTCCGGGCTCAGCTAGTAACCTTTGGTTCCACCCTCGGTTAGCACTATCTATAGAGAAATCTCAACAAAATCGGTTCAGCCGTTGTTGCGTGATTTCGAAATAAGTAAGTATAGACATAAGTAAGACAGACATAAGTTAGTATAGTACAAAGGGGCGTGTCATTTAACACATTTTTATCGAATCGTGATAGTCTAAAGTTCCATGCTGCATCCTCGATTAGTACTATCTGTGCTGCAAATTTCATTGACATCAGTTTTGCCGTTTTTGTGTGATTGCAAAAGAGGAGGAAATAACTTTTTATTTATGAAAAACGGGAGTGACATTTTATACCTTTTTGTCTAATCGCGCTCTACATATGACCAACAGTTCCCGCTCGGTTAGTTCAATCAGTAGTGACAGATTCGGCTTATCCGTTTTTTGCGTGATTTCAAAACAGGCAGATATAACGTTCAGTATAAAACAAAGGTTCGTGGCAATTTACGCCTCTTTGTTCAATCGTGGTCAGTATAGTACAAACGGCGTTGCAATTTTGATCCCTTTTTCCAATAACGATCTTCTATGGCCTACATATGCACTTGGTTAGCACTGTATGTAGTGAAAATGTCAAGAGACTCAGTTCAGCCGTTTTTGCGTGATTGCGAAACAGGCAGACAACGTCCAGTATAGTACAAAGGGGCGTAGCATTTAACGCCCCTTTTTCCAATCGTAGTATAACATGGCCTATAGTTCCGCACTCGGTTAACACTATACTATCAGTGCTGAAAATTTAATTGAAATTGAAATTAAAATTGAATCAACAGTTTTTGCGTTATTGCGAAGCATGCAAAAATAACATTCAATTCAATACAAAAGGGGCATGGCATTTTACGCCCATTTGTCCGACACGCTCTAGTTAGTACTTGGTTATTACTATCGTTGGTTTAAATTTCATCAAAATCGGTCCATCGGTTTTTTATATATAGATGTCATTAGTGGTGCAATGTAAAAATTCGATTTTGCCCACCTCTCCGCCCACAGACAAAAAAGCATGGCATTTTACGCCCATTTACCCGATCACGCTCTAATTTGGCATATAGTTAGTACTCCGTTAGTACTATCTTTGGTTTAAATTTCATCAAAATCGGTCCATCCGTTATTTATATATAGATGTCATTAGTGGTACAATGTAAAAATTCAATTTTGCCACGCCCCTCCGCCCACATGCAAAAAATCAAAAATCTGACCACACAGTGTTACTCCCTAGGCTATTCTGAATATTCCCTGAAAATTTCATTAAGATCGGTCCAGCTGTTTTCGAGTCCATACGGAACATACATACATACCCACATACATACATCCATTTTTATATATATAGATTATAACTTGCTTTATTGACTTCTTTGCTATTTGTATACTAGGGTGGAGCAAATTTTCCTTTTTTTCGAATTTCAAAATCGTCGGGTCAAAATAGTTTTTGGATTCCTATTCGGCTTCCAAATCGGAAAGTAAACAGAGTAAAAACAAGCAAAAAAGTTAAATTCGGCCTTGCCGAATGTAGTGATACCCTCCACAATTTCAAAAAGATTACTACAAAAAACTTTATTTAAAAGGAAATTACTTTAAAAAAATGTTTTTTGAAAAAAAAATTTCGCAAAAAAAATCCGCGATTTTTTTCCTTTTTTTGTCAAAAAATATGTTCGCAATTGTTTAAATTCCATTTGGTGGTCAGTTATGTTTACATAGGTCAACCACCAGCCGAATTAAAGCATTTTGTATTTTTAGGTTATGTTGAATGTACTAAAATTTTTGAGGTGTCCTTACATTTTCGTTCATAACTTTTGAACCGCTGAACCGATATAGCTCAAATGCAACACCAAACTTGTCGGGAAAACTTCCAATAAATATATTAACTTTCAGTCATCTCCGTGTAATATTTTGTCCGTGATCACCATTTCCGCATACAGACGGACATCGCTAGAATTTCTTAAAATCGATCGGGGATCATGAATATATCGTCACCTAAAATGCAAAACGACCTAACTAACAAAAAATTCAAAATCGGTATTTTGATTGATTCTGGTGTATTTTATTAACCTACACGTATTGACAAAAAATTAGGGTCCCATATTAAAAATTAGCGATTTTATAGCCCAAAATTAAAAACATGTGAATTGCGAAATCGCCAATGAACGCAACTAGAAATACCTTTTTTAATCATTTTGTGATTAATTTTGATACATATTAGCAAAACGTAAGTCCACACAAAATGTTAGCCCAATTCAATCAAAACTTACAAAGTTATCAACAAATTCAAAATTTTACTCTATACTGTTTTTTGCTTCTCCTGTAAAATTTATTAAATGTTAGTTAGGGCCTTTTGCATTTTAGGTGACGATATATACTTTATGGGGTCCCAGACCGATATTTCGATGAGTTACAAACGAAATGACAAACTTATATATGAGCAAATCCATGCGAAATTTAACTGGCGGATCACCGATTTTGTTTATTTTTGGTTATTTTATATTTTTTTTTTTGGATCAATACTTTGGAAGATATGGCCGTTTAAAAATGTACTTTTTTGGCAATATTGACTTTTAGACAGTTTTTTAACAATTTTGTACTCGGAAACCGTAAAAACTTATAAAAAAATAGTAGATAAAATTACGAAGATTTAATTATTTAAAAAAAAAAAAAAAATTTTTTAAAATTTCAACAAAAAATTTTGAAAACAATATATGAATGTCCTTTGGATGTCCCATGGATTTCCAAAAGCAATATTTTGAATGCCCTTTAACGCTGTTAAAATTTCAGAGAGGTGTTTTTTCGTATTGAGAGCCAAATATTTTCTTCAAAATTTTGGCAAAAAACCAAATAGTTGGCTTTAGACTGTTATTTTGAGTTTTTTTACTCGAAAACCGTAAGTTGTACGAAAAACTTTCAGTGACAATATTGTTGATAAAATTATAGAGATTTAAAATTTTGAAACAAAAAAAAATTAAAAAAAAAAATTTAACAAAAAATTTTTAAAACAATACTGGAATGTCCTTTTGTTCTATTAAGGATACCACACTCAAAATATTTTGTAGGCAAAAACAAATGAAAAACACACTTAAAACCAGTGAATAAGCAATTGAAAACCATTTCAGTAATTATTAATTTGTTTTAACAAACATCAACATTTATTTTTTACTGTTGACAAAATTTTCTAAAATAAATAACATTAAACATTAAAAAATTACGGTTTTTTCATTCTTTTTTAACAAATTCGAAAAAAATAACCTACGAAAACATTCAAAATTAGTGATAGTTCTGTTATTTTTACCAACAAATTTCAAGAAAATAACCTACGAAAACATTAAAAATTAATGATTTCGTAGGTTATTTTTTATAATTTTCTATTGAAATATATTTTTTTAATTTTTAATAAAATTTTGGGGAATCGATCCCGCAATCAACTACATTCTGGCCAGACACTCTACCCATCGTGCCAAAGTCACTTGATACAAACATGTTTTTATATTTCTATAAACAATTTTTTTAATTTTTTTTTTTACAAAAAAATAACCTACTTGTATACGTAAAAAATAATGATATCTCATTAAAAAATACCAACAATTAAAAAAAAAAAATGACTTACACAAATCATTAAAAATTTAAAGAATAATCAGTAGTTTTTACTTACAGAACAAAAATAAATGACTTTAAAGATTAACTGTTAATGAAAGTCTTTACTTTTTAGTGTGTTATTTTTGAAACAATGGACAGAAGTAGTCATTAATAAAAACTGAACATCAAACAAATGTTTTTTCGTTTAAAAACGACTAAACGGAAAACTTTTTAAATAAACTACAAACAGTTAATGACAAAATTTTTTGAGTGCAAGGATTTCCAAAAACAAAATTTTTCATTAAAGTTTAGAATGTACTTTTAGCGCTGTTACAATTTCAAGGAGGTGTTTTTTCGCGTTGTCGAGCAATAAATTTTTAAAATAGACGCTAAAGCTAAATTTTTGATTTTTTTGCCAAAATTTTAAAAAAAATATAATATTTGGCGATCTAAAAAACTTTAAAAATTAATTGCTCAGAAATACAATAAAAAACACCACTCTGAAATTTTAACAGCGTCAAAACGACTTTCTAAACTTTAATAACAAAATCTTGATTTTGGAAATCCATGGTGTCCTTCCCAGGAAAAAATGACATTAAAATATGGTTTTCAACATTTTTTGTTGAAATTTAAAAGCAAAAAAAATTTGTTTCTAAATTTTAAATCTTCATAATTTTATATATAATATAGTTTTTATAAATTTTCAAAGTCAAAACGACTTTCTAAACTTTAATAACAAAATCTTGATTTTGGAAATCCATGGTGTCCTTCCCAGGAAAAAATGACATTAAAATATGGTTTTCAACATTTTTTGTTGAAATTTAAAAACAAAAAAATTTTGTTTCTAAATTTTAAATCTTCATAATTTTATATATAATATTGTTTTTATAAATTTTTCACACGACTTACGGTTTCCGAGCATAAAAATGTTAAAAAACTATCTAAAATAAAAGTCAATATTGTCAAAAAAGCGCTTTTTTAAACGCCCATATCTTCCAAAGTATTGATCCAAAAAAAATATGATTTTTAATCATTTACGAAGATCTATCAAATAACCAAAAATAAACAAAATCGGTGATCCATCAGTTAAATTTCCCATGGATTTGCTTGCATACCCTCTATCACTAAGTGGAGGGTATAAAAAAATTTTATATTTTTTTTACTTTAAAATATTAGGTAATATTTGGACATAAGTGAAAAGCGTTTTTATGATGAAAATTTTTTTTTGGTCCTTACAAAATTTTTACAGACCAAAAAAAAAAGTGTTTCTTTTTTGACAATAGAAACACTTTTCCAGTAATGTGCAAATATTAACTAAAATTTGAAGCTAAAGAAAAATCAAAACTATTTTTTTTTTTTTTTACTTTTTTTTTTGAATTTTCCGATTTTCAAGTCAAAAAAAAAACCCAAAGACATTGCCCGATGCTTTTAAAATTTGAAAATCAAGAAAACTTTGCTCCACCCTAGTGTATACCCATTATCTTTAACATGATTATCATATAATGTCAATAAATATTATATGTGTTTTAAAAAATATTCTATAAATGACATTAATTAATTAAGCCGGACTATAAATTATTTACTAAATGCAACAATTAAGATTTAATAATAAAATAAACAAAACGGATTTTTATATAAAATCCGTTTTATTTTTTATTTTTAGTATCATACAAAACTGTCAAATTATATTACTTTTATCAAGCTACTGAACCAACCGATCATGCTACAATATAAAAACACACGACATGATTTTGAATAATTTCAAATGACAAAAATTATGGGATTTTTATTATATTCTTGTGAAACTATAAAAACTAACAATAAAACAAATGATCTAAATTGACAAATTATGTTTGTGGAGAGAAGAAAACAAATCAAATGACTACTATCTAAAAAATAATAAAAAAAAAATTACTTGAAAAGTTGTAAAACGAGCCTGATTGGCTGACTGGTTTTAAAAACACTCTTGAATTAAAGTTTGTTTAGATTTAAAATATCGTACAAAAAAATCGTTAAATTTTATTTCTTAAATATCGTTTTTAATTTATAAAGTGTTAATAACGAACAATTAAATATTATAATTATAATATTTTTAAAATTAACATTTAAGCCGTAACAAAAACTGAGAGATCAATAAAAAAAATCCAAAAATAACTTTAGATCTTATCATGCTTATAAATATTGCACAGTAGGACTAAAGAAAAGTTTTTGAAATGCTTTTTAGATTTTAATTTAGAGACATTTTCTTATTTGAAAATTCTGAGAAAGTTTTTGTGTCGAAAAACCCTCATGTTCTAAAATATTTTTCAAATACAAAAATTCTGAGACAAAAGTTCAAAAACAATTTTTGAGGAAAAAAAATCTGAACAAAAACAAATATAGTGAAAATAATTTTTGTAAAAAAATAAGTTTGAGTTAGTAACAAAATTTAAGGGGGAGGGGGGTTGTTGTAAATATTGAGCGGAATAAAATTTGAGTAAAAAAATTGGAGCAAATCAAAATTTCTTTTCATTTCGTTCTGCTCCATTCTTTTTTTTTTTATTCCTTTCCGCAGATCACGTGTTGAAGAAGTAAAATTGTTTCTACTTAGGGCGGATTACTCAATGAAAAGTTAGCTGCTAACTGCCGATTTAACGGAGCCTTATGTCAAAATTTGTATGAAAAAGTTAAATTTAACGGAGAGTTATTTTATAACGGAGCATTGAGTAATCCAGCCGTAGTATTTAAATATATTTAGCTCAATTGATATAAAAATTACCAATTTCCCAAATTTCAAATAAATAATTTTTTTTGATTTTTATTTTGCTGACGGATTCAATATGTAAAGTTTTGAGATTTTACTATCATTATAGTAAATAGAAAAAAGGTAAAAATTTTACCTTTTTTGCCCCTAAAAATCGAAATTCCCAATAGTAAAAAGTATCATTCTTAACTCTCTAAGGATCAAAAATTCAAAAAACTACTCTTTTATATTTATTTTTTATCTTAGTGGATGATCTTAGACTAAAACCCTTCTGAAAACAAGGATTTTTTTCAGAATGGTTTCTTACACTCAAAAAAAAAACTTGTAACACACAAAAAATTATTGGCTAAGAATTTTTAATTAAATGTATTGATCAACAAAATTTAAACTAGTCAATCAATGTTTTGATTAAAATTTTTGCTATTTTTTGTTAAAAATTTTCAACATACCAGATTTTTTTCGCTTTAATTTATTTGAATAGATTAATCCAAAAATATACCAAATAATCGGGCTTTACTTTTTTTTATTGTTGGCAACATATTGGAAAGCAAAAAAGATGAATTTTTTGATAATTTTGTCATAAGCTTACAATTCATTTGTTAAATCAATCATTATTTTGATTGACTTTAAATAAAAAATCGATCAAATTTTTGATCAAAATCGAAAAATTGTTTGATTGAAAAAAATTTCAATCAATCACCTACAATTTGATGATTGGTATAACATTTTTTTTAATTGGAGGAATTTCAATCAAAAAATTTATTTATTCATTTGTTAAATCAATCATTATTTTGATTGACTTTAAAGTTTAAACAAAAAATTGATAAAATTTTTGATCAAAATCGAAAAAATTTTTGATTGAAAAAATTTTCAATCAATCACCTACAATTTGATGATTGGTATTACAATTTTTTTAATTGGAGGAATTTCAATCAAAAAATTTATTGAATCCGCGTTTTTGTTGATTGAAATTCGTTTCAAATTTTTTCTGTGTATGAGGCATAACACACCAACTCCACTATAGAAAAATCATAGTGGTTTCAATGCGATATCATTTGTAAAGTATTCGCTCTTAGGGTACTATTAAATAACAAAAATAAAATTTAAGATTTTTCAAAAAGTGTGCCTTGTAGGCGTGGTATTGAATATTGAAAATATCAAACTTTTTTGCCTGAGTATCTTTACTTTAATATTTACTTTAATAAACTTTATTTATCAAAAAACATGCCGCTTTTTTTTAATTTTAAAAAAAGGTTAAAGTGCTTTTCTATCTGTTCTGAAATTTTCAGAGATGTGTTTTGCTTTGTTTTCGAGAAACCAAATGTCAATGATTGCACTACGCTAATTTTAAACAATTATGGTGTATATAACGTGTGCGTATGAGTAATATTAACACTAAAAAAATATTTAATATAGCGATGGGAGCGTGAGTGAGTTTTTATTTACGATCACCCACGCTAATGAAAGCCAAAAAATTGTTCACGCACGAAATTTTATTTTACTCACGCTCACGTGAACATCGTGACCGTGACTTATTTTTTATTACTAACGTGTGCGTGAATGAGCGTAATCAAAATAAAATATCGTGCGCGATTATTTTTTTTCTTTCATGAGCGTGCGTAATCGTTAATAAAAACTTATTCACGATCCCATCTCTATTTTAAATATTGTTTAAATGTTTTTATTACTCATACGCACACGTTATAAACACCATTATTGTATAAAATTAGCGTAGTGTAATCTTTAACATTGATTTCTCGAAAACATGGCAAAACACATCTCTGAATATTTCAGAACAGATGGAAAAGTACTTTAACTTTTTTTAAAAATTAAAAAATAAAATTGCGGCATGTTTTTTTGATAAATAAAGTTTAAGTTTAAATTTCAAAAATTCAGAACTTCTTTTGAATATTTTCCAATTTTTATTTTTTTAATCGATATCGCATACAAAAATCTATAAAAAGACTTTATTTAAAAGACTTTACTGTGTTTCATTAAATTTGCATAAATATTAAAGTAAAGATACTCAGGCAAAAAAGTTTAATATTTTCAATATTTGACCACGCCTACAAAGCCAACTTTTTGAAAAATCTTAAATTTTATTTTTGTTATTTAATAGTACCCTAAGGGCGAATACTCTGCAATTGATTTCATATTGACACGACATAACTTTTTTTTTGCTGAACATTTGGTGTGGAATGCCTCATAAAATGAATGCCTTCTAAAATAACTTTTTGTATAGAAAAAATTTCAGATTCTTATACAGTTTTCTTTAATATGAAAATTAGTCCCACTGTACCATAACCTCTTAAAACATCAATGTATGAAATTAATTTAATTTTATATACAATACGAATGAATAACCAGAATTTAATGTAAATCAAAGCAAAAAATGTATTCTTTATAAATTGGTTTTTGTGTTAATTTAGTGACTATTGTCTGATTCTTTTTGAACTTTACAACCGAATAATATTATCACTACCAGCATCAAGTTGATTACTAAAACCATACTTTTTTTATTATTTCGTCCAGTCCAGTTCAAGATACAAAAAAAAAGTAACGTGATGACAACATGTTGCTTTTCGAATTTAGTTTATTTAAAAAAACCAAAACCACACAGTGATGATGATAATGAGAATGGGTGCTTATAATTTCGATGAAGAAAATGTCGAAATAATGCCGCCACTATCAAGCTACTGAAGATAATACTTGCCATAAAACTAATAATCATAACAATTATTAGGATCGTAAAAACAACAAGACAGACAGCTAGCACAGGTCTAGAAAAATTTGTATATAAAATTTAAATACCACAAAAATTGTCCACAAAATTATTTTAATTTTTTTTTTTAATTGAAATCAAATTTTAAAATATAAAATGCAACATATCAATAAATATTAAAAACAAAAATATAATTCAAACTCAAAACACTTCTTCTATCAATATTCAAATATGAACAGACACACAATGCAATGCCATGTATTGATTTGAATATGAATCACAAAAAATTTGAAACTATTTTAAATTTATTCCTTTTTTTTTTTTTTGTTTTTCTTGAAATTTACGTTATTGTTGAAAAATCTAATTTTCTTATGATTGAAATGAACCACTCGAATAAATATGATTTGAAAGACCCCATATGCATTTAAATGATAATTTTTTCTTTGTTTTTTTTTTTGTGTTAAATTTGAATTTTTGATTCTTTATAAATTATGATGAGATACCCCCTCTATCTTTGTTTTTTTTTTTTTTTAAAGTTTTTCGGTTCAATGAAATTGTGATTAAACGTTTGATCTTTTCTTGTTAATATTTCTATATGTTTTTTTGTTTTTATTTCATATCATATTTAAAATAAAGAAAATTTAAGACCTTGTATATGATTATTTTAATGGCCATTTCAAATATATCATGTGATAAACACTTAAAAATTTTTTTTGGGATTTCAAATAATTTGTTGGTAAAGTGATAAGAGCATTTCTTTAGATAGTTTAAGGAAATTTATGTAAATTTATTTAAGTGCTAACACTAGCTATTAGGTCAAATTTTTAAGTAACTGTTAGAAAAACTGTAATTTTGTTAAAAAAAAACAAGAGCTTTGAAAACTTTCCACTAAAAATGTTTCAGAACCTAAGAATTATTCTAAAAAAACATATTTCTTAAAATAGGGGAATTTTTCTAAACGTAAAATGTCTCAGAATTTGAGAATTTTTCAATACAAAAATATTTTAGAATTTGGAGAGAACTTTTACGGAAAATGTTTCAGGATCTGAGAATTTTTTAAATGTCTCACAATCTCAGAATTTTTGTATGCAAAAAATCTTAAAAAAATTGATTTTTTTTTTAAATATCTCTATACGAAAAACACTCAAAATCGTAGAACTTTATAAACGAAAGATGACTCAGAATCTGAGAAAATTTTCGCATAGAATTTTTCTATACGTCAATTGTCTTAAAATCTAAGAATTCTTCTATACAAACATTATCTTAGAATTTGGAGAGAATTTTTCTTGACGAAAAATTTTTCAATACGAAAAATTTCTTAGAATCTAGAATTTTTTTTTACGAAAAATGTTTCAGAAACTGAAATTTGTTTTATACAAAAAATGTTTCAAAATCTGAGAATTTTTCTTTACGAAAAGTGTCTCTGAGTTTTTCTATATAAAAAATGCCTTAGAATCTTAGAATTTTTTTAATTAAAAAATTGCTTCCGAATCTGAGAATTTTTTTATACGAAAAATTCCTCAGAATCTAAGAATTTTTCTTCAAAAAAATTTATCGGCGAATTTTTCAATACAAAAATAGTCTTAGAATCTGAGAATTATCTTTACGAAAACTGTCTAAGAATTTTTCAATATGAAAAATATCTTAGAATTTGGAGAGAATTTTTACGAAAAATGTCTCACGATCTGAAAATTTTTTATACGAAAAATGTCTAAGGATCTCATATTCTTTCTATACGAAAATTGTTTCAGAATCTATGAATCTTTCTACATAAAAAAATATCTCAAAATCTAAGAATTCTTCGATACAAAAATGACAAAATCTGAGAACTTTTCTGTTGGAAAAATTTCTCAGAATATAAGAACTTTTCTATACGAATGCCTCAGAATGTGAGAATTTATCTATATGAAAAATGATTCATAGTTCGGGAAGAATTTTTCTATTCGAAAAATTTCTAAGAATCTGAGAATTTTTCTTTGCGATAAAACTTATATACGAAAAATGTCTCAGAATCAAAGAACTTTTCGATACAAAAAATATCTTAGAATATGGAGCGAATTTTTCTATACGAAAAATGTCTAAGAATCTGAGAATTTTTCTATGCGATAAATCTTCTATACGAAAATTGACTTAGATTCTCAGAATTTTTCTATTCGAAAAAAGTCTTATTCAAAAGATTTGAAGTTTTTCTATATGAAAATTGTCTCAAAATCAAACAATGTTTCAATACGAACAAGTAAGAAAATTATAGTCGGGCAAGACCGACCCCTACACCAGTGTTTTCTGGAAAATGGGTCAAACGTTCAAACATTGACCTATTGGATCTTCCTTTTGCCAAATCTTTTATAACTGTAAAAAACACTCACAAACCAAATTTGAGTGAAATAGGCTTCAATTTGTTGCCAATCAACCGATTTAATTGAATATCTGGGAAATTTTTATATGGGGCCTAAGACCAAAAATGGTCCGATTATAATAAACAAGTGAGAGTGTTAAATTCGGCTGTGCCGAATCTTTTATACCCTCCAAAATGTAAACAAAATTAAAAAAAAAATTGTCAGGAGCCTTTGTTTTTTTTTTTGGGGGGGGGGGGTCAGTGGGGGACGTTGAGAGCACCTTCCAATACCGATAAATATACCAAATGTTTCATTTATTTAACAAAAAAAAAAACATGTAAAAAAGTGTATTTTTTCAGAGGTTGGTTTAGTTCTTCAAAGGGGAACTTTTCTCCCCCTGGGCCGATTTTGCCCATTTACGAACTTAACCTGTCTAGGACCATAAGACATATTCATGCCAATTTGCAGGAGGGTAGCTCTTTTATGTTGGACTGCATTGTGCCATCTACAGACAGACGGACGGACATTCAAAGAATGTCTTCGAATCGACTATGGATCAATTATATATATACTTTGTGGGTCCCCGACCGATATTTCGATGCGTTACAAATGGAATGACAAAGTGAGTATACCCCCGTACTGTGGTTGGAAATATTTGAGGACCCGATTGGGTCAAGACCCCATTGGGTTCGAAGCCGATAGGATCAGACCCCGATGGGCCCAGACCCAGTTGGGTTTCTTATTAATGGTCAGAGATTTTGATCCAAAATTTTTGTCCGTTACCTTGCTTAGTTTTTGAGATACGTGAATTTAGGGGACCACTGTGGTGTTGAGAATTTTAAAAACTCAATAACTTTAAAACTATCACTTGGCGAGCTTTTGGGTATTTGGCGGTCTTGTTCTACTCGTATAGAGATACAAAGCTCTTTTTGTTGTGTTGGCAATATTTTCCGAGATATGAGCATTTAAAAATTTTCTGGAATGACAACTTTTTTAAATCCAAAGTTAGGACCCATTAGGGCCCACACATATAAAGAGGACCGGCGATACTATGGACATAAAGAACCAAAAATGGCATCCATTTTGCTCTATCTGGCTTAGTTTTCGAGATACCGCCATTTTAAGTTTTTGAAAAAAAAAACTCACCAAGTTATAAAAATTTTTCTAAAATAGTGGAAAAAACTTCCTCAAATCTGAGAAGATAAGCAAATTTGTAGAAAATTACGTCCTAAAACTAAAGAAGAGGAGTATGTCAAAAATAAAGATTTTTTTCAAATATTTCGGGGAAAATTTCTTTGGCGGTAAGAATTTTTTACCTGAATTAGGGAATTTCATTTAAAAAGAAAATTTCCCAACGTGGAGTTAAATTTAACTAAATTGTGGGAAAATTATTTTAGTGTAGAAAAACTCTTAGATTCTGAGACATTTTTCGAGTAGAAAAAATGTATCGCTAAGATACGATCAGTTTTAATCGGACGAATAAAATTTCATCCGAAAAATCTAATTATATAAACCCATTTATCGGATGAAATTGTATCCGTCCGATTAAAACTAATCTAATCTTAGCGATCAATTTTATGGATCAGTACTGATCCTTCAAATTTTTAGTCGGGAATCTAAGAATTTTTTCTTTAAAAAAATAACTCTGAATCAGATAATATATCTGTATGAAAAGTTAATCAGCATCTGAGAAATTTTCTATACGAAAAATATTTTAGGCTTTGGTAAATTTTTCTTAAAAAAATATTTGGTCTTAAAAATGTATCATCACTTAATGACATTTAACAAAAGTTTTGATTTTTTTTTGTGTATTGACTTTTAATCTCAACTTTTGATAAACCTTAACCTCTCCACACACAAACAATATGACATAATCTTTTAAATTTAACAAAAAATTTAGATTCCAACTTTAAAAAAGATTTTTAAGATCATTTAAGGAGAAGTTGATTTAAAAGATTTGATAACATTAAATCCCAAAATATACAAAAAAACCCCTCATCTTATTTAGATTTTCAAAAAACGATGACATAATCTTAGATCAATTTCGAATTGATGACAATAATTTAAATTCAAACATTCAAACAAAAGTAGAGATTTATCAAATCAAAAAGCTACAAAATAACCGATTTTTTAAAATACAAAACAAGAATAAAAGCTAATTAGAAATATTTACAAAAGAAATTTATTTGTTCAAAAAAAAACTAATTTTGAATAAAGAAAAAATTTATTTTTTAATGAGTGGAACGAAGAAACGCTATGCCGGCAATAAATTAACAAAAATCTCAAACTGTTAAAACAGGTCTCCCAGTCGAAAACAAATCAAAGCGATTGAATATTGAAAGAATTGTCATTAGAAAAACTTTAACTATTGTGTTTTGCTGATTTTTTTGTTTGTTTATTTCAAACAAAACAATTCATTTAATAAATGAATTGTGATTGTTTGAAATAAAAAAATAAAAAAATATCTATAAAAACCATAAAACAATGACATAAAATATATTTTCAACACCTTGTGAGACATGAATTTTAATGTGTTTAAAAAAAAAAAAATATCGAGTTGATTTTTTTATTTTTTTGAAAGCAGTAACAGGAACCACCCATAAACAATTTAAATCAAAACTTAATTACCATTAAAACTGCATAAAAATCATTATAATTCACCATAAAATGTTTAAGGAAATGAAGGTTTTTATTTAGAAAAAAATACTTTAAAAAAAAAGTGAGGAAAAAACATCATAAATTAGTTTTATTTTTAAGCCAATCATATATAGAATTAGTTGGTTGCATGTATCGTCGAGAGAGAAATCAAAAAAAAAAGGTTTAACGCTTGACATCCAGTGTTGCATACTTAAGTGGATCAAGAATTAATTTGAGACCAAATATAATCACAGAATTAAGAAAACACAAAAGAAAAAATTTAAATTTTTAACAAAAAAAAAAAACTGATTAAATTTTTTTTTTGTTAAACAACGTGTTCATAAATGTTGTAAAAAAACAAAATCTTGATGAAACTCCAAAGAAAATAAATCCAACATGTTTGAGTATCCAGTTAACCCCAACTTGGAGGACATGGTTAAAAAAGTGCTAATATATTATTTAAAATAAAGTGTAACAAGCTCAGTTTTTATTATATAGAACCTAGTTATAACTATGAAACGTAGTTTTTACTGAAAAAACGTAGTTTTCACTATAACATGTAGATTTAATTATAAAATGTAGTTTTTACTCTAAAACCTAGTGTTTACTAAAAAACGTAGTTTTAACTTCAAAATGTAGTTTTAATTAACTACAAAACGTAGTTTTAACTATGAAACGTAGTTGTAACTATAAAACGTTGTTGTAACTATAAAACGCAGTTGTAACTACACTCAAAATAATAACTCTGTAAAATACTCTGTAAAATGACTGTAATCTCAATTCAACAGATATTTGACAGAGTTTTCTGTCAAAATACAGATTTAAAGAAAAAACTTTGTATTTTGTTGTGACAAAAAAACAAAGAGTCATCTGTTATATTACTTTTTACTTCGTAATCTTAATTTTACAGATAATTAACAGAGTTTTCTGCTAAAATACAGACCTAAGCAAAATACTTCGTTTTTTTTTATAACAAAAAAAAATTTCTGTTTTGAGTAGTTTTTGTTACCAAACATCAAAATTTTATCTGTAATTTTTTTTTTTTTTTTGAGAAAAAGTTTAAATAGTAGCAAAAAAAGTTATCAGAAAAAATTTTTCAGAAATTTTATAAAAATTTTACAAAATAACATGCATTTAACTAAACTCTGTAAATTTACAGAGTTTTTTCGGTATTTTTTTGCATCAAATGTATTTTACAAATATATGTAAATTTACATAGTTTTCTTTGCTAAATGGTGGTTTATTTAACCAATATTTTAATAGAAACTCTGTAAATTAACAGTTTTTTTGTCCAAATCATTTTACAGAGTTTTATAGTAAAATTACAGAGTTTTCTCTGTAAAAAAGCTTTCATATTTAACCAATATTTTACTATAAACTCTGTAAATTAACAGTTTTTTTTCTGTCAAAATCATTTTACAGAGTTTTTTAGTAAAATTACCAAGAAATGTTGTTAGCTGGAAAAGTATGGTGTACTCTGTTAAATTAGCAGAGTTTTTCTGTAATTTAACAGAGTTATTATTTTGAGTGTACTTCTTAGAAATCCTTTTTAAAAACATATCCTTTTAATAAGACTATCCACTCCTTTTATGCTACAAATTTTTTGAAAAGTGACCTGATTTTTTTGCATGATGTTAAACTTACAACATTGGCTAAAATGGAAGTGTAATAAAGTGCTATTACAGTGACTCAAACTACACTCAAAATAATAACTCTGTAAAATACTCTGTAAAATGACTGTAATCTCAATTCAACAGATATTTGACAGAGTTTTCTGTTGTGACAAACAAACAAAGTTTCCTCTGTTATATTACTTTTAACTTCGTAATCTTAATTTTACAGATAATTAACAGAGTTTTCTGCTCAAATACAGATCAAAATTTTTTTTTCAGAAATCTAATAAAAATTTTACAAAATAACATGCATGTAACTAAACTCTGTAAATTTACAGAGTTTTTTCTGTAATTTTTTTTTTGCATCAAATGCATTTTACAAATATATGTAAATTTACATAGTTTTCTTTGCTAAATGGTGGTTTACTTACCCGGCTAAAAATGTTGTATATCATCATATATGATATCATATATGAGACCATATACAGTATCATATATAGTATCAAATATGGTCTCATATATGAACATATTCCAAAATTGGCGCTTATATAAGACACGATCATATATGATGCAATATATGTGATCATATATTAGATCATATATTGAATCATATATTGGATCATATATTGAATCATATATTGAATCATATATTGAATAATATATGATGTTTTTAATTTGTTTTACATTCTTTTTTATATTTTTTATTTATTTTTTCATCTTAAACTATATGTAATAGGTTATTATGTATATATTCACCAGAATTGCAAACGATGTACGCAAGTATAATTAAAAATAAAAAATATTGTTTTATTCATTACTGGTGTTTTTGATATATTTGAATGAACACATTTAGTTTGATGATTTTGATTTTTTAGTTACTATCGTTTGCATTTTTGGTGACCATATAAAAATATATAATTAAACTTATAGATACGAGAATACATTTTGATATTCAAAAAAATAAATTGAACATAAAAGATCTAATATATCAAGTTTTTCAACTGATATCAATTACAAAAGATGCGAACAAAGGGCTTGTTACAGGAACGATGATTTCCTTTGTGTTTTCTTGTTTTAGTGTTAATTTCGATTATCTTCGGACTTAGCGTTTTTGTTAAAAGTCAAAATCTAAAAAAAATTGATAGAAAATAATATTAGTATGCATACAAGATATTTTTAGAATTTTTATTGTATTGAATTATTACCAACAACAGCATTTGGTGCTAATGGGCTAATGATAACACGAATATCCTTTAAAGATTGGCTTGATACTGCTAGACACATACATACATGTTAATGGAGTGTATTTTGTAAGGACCATGGGTTGCTTAAGACCATGAATGCTTTTTACGGAAAGGTATATTGTCTTTCAGAACTCCATCTGATAAAATATTAAAATTACTCCATATTCCTTTTTTTATTCCAGAAAAAAAGAACTTGCTACTACTAAATGCATGTTTTTTACTCAAAATTTTTAGTAGGTACATAATTACTTAAGACTTCGATTAAAAGCAATATATTAGTAGTACGTATTTTATCTTTTTGGGTTATGTGTGTAACGATGTTTGAAGGATAGGGATAAGTAAGTAAAAACGTTGTCTTTTCGAAATCGTTACTCAACCTTAAAACTGATGATACGTTTTTTTCATTTCAATTTTCTATGGCGACAGTAAGCGATTTTAAAATATTTTGTAGTGTTGGAACCGTAGTGATAACGTTATGGTGGTGCATATGCCCTCTCCTCCATCTTGAGCGAGCTTAACGTAGCTCCTCATGGTTGAATTTTCTTTAAATAGTTACTCGGCCTCCAAACTTATACGTTCTTTCCATTTCCAATTTGCTATTGCGACAGTATGGGATTTCAAAATAATGTATAGTGTTGGAATCGTATTGATAACATTTCTGGTGGTGCATATGTCCTCTTCTCCAAGTTGAGTGAGCTTAACTTAACTCGGCCTTAAAACGGCTTATACGATCTTTCCATTTCCAATTTGCTATGGCGACATTAATGGTTTTTAAAATAGTTTGCAGTATTGCAATCGTAGTGACAACATTATGGTGGTGCATATGACCTCTCCACCAAGTTGCACGAGATTAACGAAGCTGCGTAGTTTAATTTTCTTCAACATCAAATTACTAAATAATATTGTATTTGCGACGTATTTACATTTACTCATTTTGAATATGATCTTGTTTTGGAATAAAATGTCCACGCTCAAACTTGTTATGACGATGAACTGGAAAAAATTAAAACATGATTTTAAAATTCAAATACATATTAATGAAAGCTTACCTTTTCCAACATTTTTTTCATGTAAATTTACATCATGGCGACAATGTGCCAGGTTGTCGATTTCGCTTATTGACAGATTTCTTGTAATTGCAAGTAAAAACGTTGTCCTTCCCAAATCGTTACTCAACATTAAAACTGATCAAACCTTCTTTTCATTTCGATTTGCTATGGCGAAAGTAAGCGTTTTCAAAATAGTTTGTAGTGTTGGAACCGTAGTGATAGCGTTAGGGTGGTGTATATGCGCTTTCCTCCAAGTTGAGCGAGCTTAACGTAGCTCCGCATGGTTAAATTTTCTTCAACTAGTAACTCGGCCTCCAAACTTCTTATACCTTCTTTCCATTTCCAATTTTCTATTGCGACAGTAAGGGACTTCAAAATAATTTATAGTGTAGTAATAACAGTTCTGGTGGTGCAAATGTCCTCTTCTCCAAGTTGAGCAAGCTTAACGTAACTCGGCCTCAAAACTGCCTATACGGTCTTTTCATTTCCAATTTGCTATGGCAACATTAAGGGATTTCAAAATAGTTTGCAGTATTGCAATCGTAGTGAAAACATATTGGTGGTGCATATGCAAAGTACTCAATAATATTGTATTTGCGACACACATTTACTTAATTTAAATAGGATCTTGTTTTGGATAAAAAAAGTCCACGCTTTTACTTGGTATGACGATGAACTGGAAAAAGTTAATACATATGATTTTAAAATTCTAAATACATATTAATGAAAACTTACCTTTTCTAAAATTTTTTTATGCAGAATATTTTGCAATATTTGTTAAATTATTGATATATATTAAGGTATATCAATCGATGGTAAAGTAATAATATAATTTTAACCTAAAAAACTTTTATTTTGTAATTCTGGTTCAAATTTAACATTTTATGATAGCGTATATGGTTCCATATATGATATCATATATGGCACATATTTTAAATACGACCACATATATGGGATCGTTTCTTGCATATATGATCACATATATGTTTCCATATAAGTCATATATGATCATATAAAGATCTTTATATAAGCATATATGAACATACACATTTATTTTTAGCCGGGTAACCAATATTTTACTAGAAACTCTGTATATTAACATTTTTTTTGTCCAAATCATTTTACAGACTTTTATAGTAAAATTACAGAGTTTTCTCTGCAAAAAAGTTTTCATATTTAACCAATATTTTACTATAAACTCTGTAAATTAACAGTTTTTTTCTGTCAAAATCATTTTACAGAGTTTTTTAGTAAAATTACCAAGAAATGTTGTTAGCTGGAAAAGTATGGTGTATTCTGTTAAATTAGCAGAGTTTTTCTGTAATTTAACAGAGTTATTATTTTGAGTGTAGTTTTTGAGATACGTGGTTTTTGGGGACCACTAGGGTTTTGAGAATTAAAAAACTCGATAACCTCAAACTAAACTCGGAGAGCTTTTGGTTATTTTGCGGTGTTGTCCTACGTTTTGAGAGCTACAAAAATGCTTTTCGACTTTTTGTTGTGTCGGCAATATTTACCGAGATATGAGCATTTTAAAATTTATGGGAATGCTAACTTTTTTGACCCAAAGTTAGAACCCATTAGGGTCCACACATGTGAAGAGGACCGGCGATACTATGGTGAGCCCGAGAACCAAAAATGGCCTCCATTTTGCTCCATCTGGCTTAGTTTCCGAGATTTCGCCATTTTAAGTTTTCTTAAAAAAAAATTTCAATTTATTTTTGCTAATATTAGCACAAAAGCTTGTAAAAATTTGGTTAACTCAATTTTAAATTTGGCAAAAAAATAGTTCAAATTTTGTAGAAAATTGCTAATGTGCTAAATGAAGTTTACAAGATATTTTTGCTAACATGCTAATCTCAACTAAAAATTCGCTAAAGTTTAGCATACTAGCATTAGCAAAAAATAATTAGTAAACCTACTAAACATAGTTTTAAATATAAAACGTAGTTTTAAATATAAAACGTAGTTTTAAATATAAAACGTAGTTTTAACTAAAAACGTAGTTGTAACTTTTAAAGGTAGTTGTAACTATAAAACGTTTACTCAAAAAAACTGTAATGTTAGCAAAAAAAGCTTGTAAACCTACAAGAAAATTTGCTGATTTTGAACCCAAAATTTTTTTGGTAAAGTTAGCAAAAATGTTTTGCCAAAAATTAGTTAACTGAATTTTTTTTTATTTCAACTTAGTTCATACACATTTGAGGGCCCAGACCCCGATGGGCCTAGACCTTGTTGGGGTCATTAAAAATCGTCATAGTTTTTGATCCAAAATTTGTGTCCGTTTTGCCCTACTTTGCTTAGTTTTTGAGATACGTAATTTTAGGGGTCCACTGGGGCTTTGAAAATTAAAAAACTCGATAACTTCAAAAATATTACTTGGATAGCTTTTGGTTAATTTGTAAGAACGTAGTTTTAACTAAAAACGTAGTTGTAACTTTAAAAGTTAGTTGTAACTATAAAACGTAGTTGTAACTATAAAACATAGTTGTAACTAGAAAACGCAGTTGTAACTATAAAACGTAGTTGTAACAATAAAACGTAGTTTTAACTATAAAACGTAGTTGTAACTATAAAACGTAGAATTCTATATAAAACTCATATTTAATTACAAAACGCCGGAAAAAAAAAATTGTTCTCAATAATTTTTTGTAATAATGAATTTAATAAGGCCAAATTTAAGTTTTTACTCTTTTTTTTTTGTCCATTTGATGGTTAATTAAGGTCTCACTTTGTTGTTGTTTAATTTTTTTTTTTGTGGTATAGGTTGCATATAGTCATTAAGTTGCATATAGTCATTGACTTAAGTACCTGTTAGTAATATTTCATTATGTGTTAAGCATTTTAAATACAACTTTTCAAATACAAATTAGAAATTCAAAATTCCTTAAGCACAACAATATGAACGAACAAAAAGACATCAGAAAGGTTGAATTTTTTTTTTTCGTTTTCTGAATTTTCCATATCTTAAACCCAAATACAAATACCCAACAAAATGCATTCACGCATACATATATTCGTTACATACGTCTGATTGTCTGCTTTGTATCCGATAATACCATATAGTGCAATCACGGCTAACAGCCAACATATAAACCAGCCAACCGATCAATAAAACAACAACAAAATATCAAAAACTTCAGTTGAAAATTCATTCTACTGTTTCTGTGCTACGCTACGTCTTTCGTTGTCGTCGTAGTCGTTCATCGTCAATTGTTACGTTTGGATATTGCACGCATTCAGTCAGTCACAAATGTCAGTTTTGGGGCTGGGTTTTTCTCTTTAGTTTTCTTTAACTGTTTTTTTTTTTGTTGTCTTTTGTTTGTTAACAGACAAATGTTACGTTTTGGCCAATGTTTTTTTTTTTTTTGTGATATTTCAAGCCAGCCAAGTTAACCATATGCAGCTCAATAATTCTCTATAGTTGGAGTTTTTGGTTTTTCAATATTATTATTATTAGTATTTTCTGATAGCGTAGTTTTTGTTGTTGTCTGCTACGTTTTTTGGTTTAATAATTAAAATTAATCACTAGCACCACATTTACCAACAACTCCAATAGCTTGGGAAACTTTTTTGTTTTAACTAATTTACTTTATTCAATCTGAAACAAAGTTGCCATAATCGTATTAAAATGAAAACATATTTTTTTGTAATAAAACTGGATTTCTTTCAATATCCATAAGATGGGGATTATTACATATTTAAGGATTTTAAAATTCAAGGAATTTTGTGGTAAATAGATTTATTACTAAATATTTTTAAACGGTAACGTTAGCATTATGCAGTTCATTTCGTAGTTTTTTTCACAAATTAACTATATCAGAACTACGTAAATAGTAAATTTTTATACCCTACACCAAACTGTGGTACAGGGTATAATGAGTTTGTGCTAATGTTTGTAACTACCTGATATATTGGTCCTAGACCCACTTTTAAGTATACCGATCGACTTAGAATCACTTCTTGAGTCGATTTAGCGATGACCGTCCGTCCGTCCGTCTGTCCATGTAAACGGTGTAAATACGGTACAGTTCGCAATTTTTAATCAATTGACTTGAAATTTGAAACTTAAGCCTCTTTTGGGCCAAGGACGATGCCTTTTGAAATTGGAAAAAATCTGTCTATATTTAGACCTAGCCCACATACAAAGGTCCTCTTTAGTTTTGGCTCAAATGACTAATAGCCGCATTTTAATATGTATCTTTTCGAAATTTGGCAGTTAATCACGATTCATCCACACAAATAACCATTATTTTATTAAAATTCTGTTTGTGTATGTTAAACGCGTACTTTAATAACCTTATCAAATCTGATTATCATCTGAACATTTTTGGGCTTAGGTCCCATGTAAAAATTTCGCCCGATATTTATTTGAAGCGGTTTATTGTCAACAAAAAGAAGCCTATTCCACTCAAATTTGATTTGTGAGTGCTTTTTACACTTATTAAAGATTTGACAAAATATAGATATAATCAGTCCATGTTTGAACTTGAGACCCATTTTCCGGGACACTGTGGTGTACACTCAAAAAAAAAGTGAGCTAAAATCTGGGAAAATTAACTCAATTTTGAGAAAAAGAGGGAATGATTTGGCTCCAAAGATTTATTTTCTTGGTTTTAGTTCATAATTTTCCCAAAAATAAAGAAAACAAAGTTATTTAATTTTAAGCCAATTTTAACTAGAAAATGGGAAAATTATACTTCACATTTTAGAAATAGATTGGGTCTAGACCCTGGACCCATGGGTTCGGACCCCATTTAAGGGTCCCCATAGATTTTGAACCAAAACTTGTGTCCGTTTCGCTCTAGCTTGCTTAGTTTTTGAGATACGGTAATAAGGGGCCTGATAGGGTCTTGAGAATCTTAAAACCGGCTTTCGGCTATTTTGCGGAAGTGTTCTACGAGTCAAGACCTACAAAAATGCCGTTGGACGTTTTCTCGTGTTGGCAGTATTTACCGAGATATGTGTATACATATATAAAATCTCGGGAATTTCAAATTTTAGATCTAAAATTAGGGTCTTGAGACCCCGACAGATATGCAGAGCTAGGCTATTCCATAATTTTCTTTGTAGTCTTTCTTTTGAAAATTTCATCCGTTTCGGTCTATCTCGCTTAGTTTCCGAAATATCGCCATTTTGAATTTTTATCTAAATTCTAAGAAGTTATTTACTAAATTCTCAGAAGTCATTAACTAAATTCTAAGAAGTACACTTCCTCAATTCAAAGAAGAGAAATACGATGATGTTTTTTTTAGTAAATTTTAGCTAAACTTGAACTAAATTGTTTTTTAAGAAATATGTATGTCTTAAAAATAAAGATACGATTCTTAGATTTGTGGAAAATTTCTTTCGCAGTAAGAATTTTTTTCCTAATATTTAAAAAATCCATTTAAAGAAAACTTTGAACTAATTATAAGTAAATGAACTAAAATTTTTTCCTCAAAGTTAAGAAAATTTCTCATTTTTATGTTAAATTTAACTAAATTTTAGGAAAATTCATGATAAATTTTCAAAGATATTTTTTCCTTAAATTTAGTTATGAGCTAAAACACCTCAATTCAACCGACGAGTTGACCGCACCCTCTCCAAATTTAATGAAATTAAGTACTGGGGTTAACTTTAACAAAAAAGAGATTTTGCCAATTTTTCAGGCTTCTGGTCGTTCCAGTATTCGAGATATGCGATCTTGAAAATTATCAAAATCGTATATATTTGACAAAAGTGTTATTACATAAATATAGATATCTCGAAAAGTAATAATAACAAAGGTCTCATTAGGGTTTCAAATAATAGGTAATGGCTTTCCCCAAGATTTTTTTTGAAAAAGGTCAAAGGTCATTGGTTTTAACCTTAATTTTTGGAGAGCTATATCTAAAAAAACGATATTTTTAAAATTTTGGAAAAAATAAATGTTGTTAAGAATCCCCTATACTACTTAAATTTAAGTTTTCAGAATGGAGACTTCATTGGAACTTTTAATATTAATAGAAACATTGTGACAGGAAAGAAAAAGCGGTGTAATTTCCCTTAGAAAAAAAATATTTTTTTTTTGTCTTTGAAATTCTGGTACAAAAATTCAGTTTTCTGAATGTTTTTGACGTGCTGAGTCCAAATATGACCATTGAACTGGCCTATCGCTATTACTTTTCAAGATATATGCACCTAAATGTTCAAAAAAACACAGCAATAGCATTTCAGCAATTTTCACACATTTATGTGCAGATATCTCGAAATAATAGCGATAGGCTAGTTCTAAGGTCATAAATGGACTCAGCACGTCAAAAACATTCAGAAAAATGAACTCTGGTACCAGAATCTGAAAGACAAAAAAAAAATTTTTTTTCTAAGGGAAAATACACCACTTTTTATTTCCTGTCACTATGTTTCTAGTAATATTAAAAGTTCCAATGAAGTCTCCATCCTGAAAATTTTAACCTAAGTACTATAGGTGACCCTTAATAACATATATTTTTTCCAAAATTTTAAAAATATCGGTTTTTGAGATATAGCTCTCCAAAAATTAAGGTTAAAACCAATGACCTTTGACCTTTTTCAAAAAAAATCTTGGGGAACGCTATTTTAAAGGCTGTCTCATTACCTATTATTTGCAACCTGACTGAGACCTGTAGTTTTATTACTTTTCGAGTTATCTTTATTTATCTCAGAACACTTTTGTCAAATATATACGATTTTGCCAATTTTCAAGACCCCATATCTCGGGAAGAAAAACTACCAGAAGTCCAAAATTTTGGCACTATGATTTTTTTGTAAGGTCCCAACTATATTCCAAGTTTCATAAAATTCGTAAGGGGTAAGGTCAAAAATGCTACTTTTTTCGGTTGAATTGAGGTGTTTTAACTCTTATGTCTTTTTTTTTTCAGTGCAGGGTATTATATGGCCGGTCTTGACCGACTATAATTTTCTTACTTGTTTTTTCTTATAAGAATTATTTTTTCAGAATATTAAATAATAAATATTAAATAACTTGAGTAAAAAAGTTTTTATATAATTATATATAATTTGATAAAATTATATCAAATTATATATAATTTGATAAAATTATATCAAATTATATATAATTTTATAAAATTATATATAGAGTTAAAATTTTCCAAAAAGTTGAATATAATTATGTATAATTTGATAAAATTATATATAATTATATCCAGGATTTTGTGGATATAATTACATAAAACTATATCAAATTATATATAATTATATAAAATTTTATAAAATTCGATAAAATTTTAAAAATTAGATATAATTAGATATAATTTAATATAATTATATCCACCAAATCCTGGATATTTATATATATAATTATATCAAATTATATATAATTTTATATAATTTTACAATTTTTTGGAAAATTTTACCTCTATATATAATTTTATATAATTTGATATAATTTTATCAAATTATATATAATTATATCAAAAACTTTTTTACTCGTGAAGTACTATTCTTTAATTCCAGCTTTAAATTGGTATATTTTTTTTCAGTGTACAACTAGGTTTTATAGCTAAAAATTACGTGTTATAGTTAAAGCTACGTTTTGTACGTTTATAACTACGTTTGGTAGTAAAAACTGCGTATTATAGTTACAACTACGTTGTATAGTTAAAGCTACGTTTTATAGTCAAAGCTACGTTTTAACGTTAAAGCCTAACGTTTTATAGTTAAGACTGCGTTGCATATGTTAAACTACGTTTTATAGTTAAAACTATATTTTAAAGTAAAAACTGCGTTTTATAGTTAAAACTACGTTTTATTGTTAAAACAACGTTTTATAGTAAAAAGTCCGTTTTATTGTTATAACTATGTTTTATAGTTAAAACTACATTTTAGTTAAAACTACGTTGTATTGTTGAAACAACGTTTTATAAGCCCTGTTTTCGCATAACCGTATATACACTTACCCATACAAATTTTAAATTATCCAGTCCTATTTTTAGCGTGTATAATTATCGGCGTTAATTTTAAACTTCGATTAAAAGTGAAGCCAAGTTCACATTTTTTAATGAATTAGCAAGGACACAACCCTTTTCTTCTTGTTATAACAAAGACATAAACCTTTTTGTTCTTGTTTGCCTTAATAAATTTTGACACACAACCACAATGATGCCAAGTACATTTTGTTAAACGGGAATGCGTTTTCGGTTAAACGGTTAATGTAACAGGGCTATTATTAAAACCATACTAATTAAAGTTGTTTTTATTCGAACTTTTTATTTATAAATAAAAAAGCTTGTTATTAAGGGTTTGTGATTGAAGAAGAAAACATTGTATTTCTAAAGATTATTTTTAATGTGGATTTATTCCAGACCATGGTTTCTGTAGCCACCTCTACGTCATCAGTGGAGAAAATTACATTAGATAAATTGTTTTTGATTATTTGTAAGACTGTTTTTTTCTATATGTTTTTTCATCAACAGACTTAACTCTGAGTGGAATAGAACCCACGTTCTTCAAATTTTCCATCAGTTTGCAAAGCAAGTACTCTACCATCTGAGCTATCGCCCTGCTTGACAAACTAACAGCAGAAGTTGGTTTGTTCGTATTTCATTACAGATGTTAAGTGTGTGACGTCAACAGAAGATTTTTATTTTACACCAACAATTACGATCCTTAGAAACAACAACATTCCTTAATCTCTCTTTGTCTCGTTTTTGCACATAACAATTTTAGCGCTGAATTATTTGTTCATACAAGCTTGTATTTCGAGCTCGAGGCCAGTATTGAAAATAAATTTAATTTTTATTCGTTGCCGATATTTCGATACTCTTTGAGTATCATCATCTGGGCTTGTCAATAAATAAAAATACAAGAACATTTTTAAACAACACTTTTTTCTGTTTAAAAAATAAAACATAACATATTAAACAACAATTTTTATTGTGTAAGTACAATTTTAAATACACAGAAAAAAGTTTTATTTAAAAGTGTACTTACTCAGTTAAAATTGTTGTTTAATATGTTGTGTTTTATTTTTTACACAGAAAAAAGTATTGTTAAAAAATGTTCTTGTATTTATATTTATAGACAAGCCCAGATGATGATACTCAAAGAGTATCGAAATATCGGCAACGAATAAAAATAAAGTTTTTTTTCAATACTGGCCTCGACCTCGAAATAAAAGTTTATTCAATTAAAACCATATTTTTTTGTTGAAACTACGTTTTTTCTAAACTATATTTTATTATTAACTATAGCTATAGTTAATAATACGCTTTATAGTAATTACTATATTTTATAGTAAAAACTACGTTTTATAGTAAAAACTAAGTGTTATAGTAAAAACTACGTTTTATAGTAAAAACTATGTTTTATAGTAAAAACTAAGTGTAATAGTAAAAACTACGTTTTATAGTAAAAACTGTGCTTAATAGTTAAAAAAACGTTTTATAGTAAAAACTACATTTTTTAGTAAAAAGAAATTTTTTTTAATAAAATATAAGTTTTATACACTGAAAAAAAAGACATAACTAAATTTAAGGAAAAAATGTCTTTGAAAATTTATCATGAATTTTCCTAAAATTTAGTTAAATTTAACTTAAAAATGAGAAATTTTCTTAACTATGAGGAAAAAATTTTAGTTCATTTACTTATAATTTGTTCAAAGTTTTCTTTAAATGGATTTTTTAAATATTAGGAAAAAAATTCTTACTGCCAAAGAATTTTCCACAAATCTAAGAATCGTATCTTTATTTTTAAGACATATTTCTTAAAAAACAATTTAGTTCAAGTTTAGTTAAAATTTACTAAAAAAAAACATCATCGTATTTCTCTTCTTTGAATTGAGTGTACTTCTTAGAGTTTAGTTAATCACTTCTGAGAATTAGTAAATAACTTCTTAGAATTTAGTTAAAAATTCAAAATGGCGATATCTCGAAAACTAAGCGAGATAGAGCGAAACGGATGAAATTTTCAAAAGAAAGACTACGAAGAAAAATATGGAATAGCCTAGCTCTGCATATCTGTCGGGGTCTCAAGACCCTAATTTTAGGTCTAAAATTTGAAATTCCCGAGATTTTATATATACACATATCTCGGTAAATACTGCCAACACGCGAAAACGTCCAACGGCATTTTTTTAGCTCTTGACTCGTAGAACACTTCCGCAAAATACCCGAAAGCCCTCCGATTAATAGTTTTTGAGTTATCCAGTTTTTAAGATTCTCAAGACCCTATCAGGCCCCTTATTACCGTATCTCAAAAACTAAGCAAGTTAGAGCGAAACGGACACAAGTTTTGGTTCAAAATCTATGGGGACCCTTAAAGGACCCAACGGGGTCTTGAGTTAAATGGGGTCCGAACCCATGGGTCCAGGGTCTAGACCCAATCTATTTCTAAAATGTGAAGTATAATTTTTCCCATTTTCTAGTTAAAGTTTGCTTAAAATTAAATAACTTTGTTTTCCTTATTTTTGGGAAAATTATGAAAATTATATCTTTGGAGCCAAATCATTCCCTCTTTTTCTCAAAATTGAGTTAATTTTCCCAGATTTTAGTTCACTTTTTTTTTGAGTGTAGTAAAAACTACCCTTTATAGTAAAAAAAAAACGTTTTATAGCAAAAACTACGTCTTATAGTAAAAACTACACTTTATAGTAAAAACCACCCTTTATAGTAAAAAAACGTTTTATAGCAAAAACTACGTTTTATAGTAAAAACTACGTTTTAAAGTAAAACTACGTTTTATAGTACAAACTACGTTTTATAGTAGAAACTACGTTTTGTTGTAAAAGCTTTGTTTTATAGTAAAAACTATTATAGTAAAAACTACGTTTTATTGTGAAAACTACGTGTTATAGAAAAAAAACTGAGTTTTATAGAAAAAAAACTGAGTTTTATAGATAAAACCTGTACCACAATGTGGTACAGGGTATAATGAGTTTGTGCTGATATTTGTAACTACCCGAAATATTGGTCCTAGACCCACATTCAAGTATACCGATCGACTCAGAATCACTTTTTGAGTCGATTTAGCGATGTCCGTCCGTCCGTCTGTCCGTCCGTATGTCTGTCCATGTAAACGGTGTAAACACGATACAGGTCATCATTTTTAACCAATTGACTTGAAATTTGAAACTTAAGCCTCTTTTGCACCAAGGAAGCCTATTGAAATTGGAAAAAATCGGTCCATATTTAGACCTAGCCCCCATACAAAGGTCCTCTTTAGTTTTGGATCAAATGGCTCTAATAACCGTACTATAATAGGTTTTGTTTCGAAATTTGGCACGTGATCGTATTTTGTCCTCACAAATCACCATTCCGAATCGGAATCGGATCAGTTCTTCTTGTAGCCCCCATATAAACCGATTTTCAAATAAATCTCTCAAATTACATGAATATAGAAAATACTTTATAAAAATTTTGTTTGTGTATGTTAAACGCGTACTTTAATAACCTTATCAAATCTGATTATCGTCGGAACCTTTTTGGACTTAGGCCCCTTTGTGAAAATTTCACCCGATGTTCAGTTAAAGCGGTTTATTCTCCACAAAAAGAAGCATATTTCACTCAAATTTGATTTGTAAGTGTTTTTACACTTATTAAAAATTTGACAAAATATAGATCTAATCGGTCCATGTTTGAACTTGGGACCCATTTTCTGGGAAACTCTGGTGTAGGGAATTATATGGTCGGTCTTGACCGACAATAATTTTCTTACTTGTTTTTTTTTTTATTTCAATACACTTCGATTTCACATCGACATTTTGGAAGGCCTAAGAGTTACAAGATTGTCTTTAAAAAAATTTAAGACGCATAAGTGAATCCCTTTCCTTACTATCTATGCGGCTTAATAAATTGCAAGTGTTTGCAGCACGAACTCTACACTTATTCGAAAGTCTCACAGGTACCCTGTTATCAAAACACACCCTTTGAACTCTACTTCTGGATATACTTTTAAGATCCATCAGTACCTTATTGGATTGAGAAGGTTTTGTACTTTTGCGCTGTTTTTTTAAATTTAAATTAATGTAAATAGAAAATTTGCAATATTTTTTAAATATTTATGAAAAAACTATTGTGTTTAAGTACCGCGAAAGGTCAAAATTAAGCTGATTTGTAATTCTTTCCAAAATATTTTGAAAAACACATACCAGTTCTGGTTGTCGCAGCGACGATATACACCAAGAGGATGATTTAGAATATTTAAGAACCACCACGTTCCAAAAGTCTTCTTGCAGGAGGAAAAAAAGTTTAATGAAATTTGTTTTCCTTTCTAGGAGTCCAGAATGGCATTCAGATATTTTGCCTACTCTGATAGTTTGAAAGTGGTTTCAAATAGTTTGGAAAGATAAAAATTCTGCACCTTATTCTTATTTGTGAACAAAGCTCGGTTTTATCTGTATCGTGACTTTTGTAGATTGGAAACCGAATTAAAGTAAATAAAAAATATTAATAAAATTTTGTTTGACATTCCAATTTTAAAAGTTGCCACAGAGTTGTTTTTTACTTTAAATCTAGGGAATTCTCTCTCGTCTAATCACGCCTTTCCAACGAAAGCTAAGAAGTTGGACACTGCAAACAAAAATACCTAAAGTAAGTACATTTTTTTAGCTAATGACGACTAACTATCTTCACTTCAGTTTTGTTTGCTGGGTTATTCCAAATGTCACTCAATGACCAAAATCTGCCTAACAAATCAATTAAGTTGCAAAATAAAAAAAAAATACAACCAAATCTAGTATATTTTAAAATAACACTTGTAATATCTCATAAACGAAACAAGAGATTCCAAATGAAAAATGGGCGTTAACCTCAAAGCCATTATAAGACATGGTGATACCCACCACCTGAAATGCCACACATTCACTTTAAGCAGCATAAGGCCCACACCATTCCACCATCCAATATCCATCCATACCACCAACCTTAACTAACCAACCATCCAACCATATGGTAAAAATGCCATGATGATGGCAAGGAAACCACCAAACTCTACTCTACTCCTAACATAACCAAACTAAACAAAAAACCAAAACCAAAACAAAAAAATTATGTTGGTTCAGGTAACAACTTCATCATGGCGCATAAATTTGCAATACAAATTTAATTTATGCAATGAACTACGCATATAAAGCTCTGCATGAAGAAAATTGGACAGACAGGCGGGCAAATAGAGGGACAGACAGACGGACAAATCGACCGACATGTATGTACATATGAGGGGACACACTGCAACAAATAAACAACAGCTAAGAAATTCTACTGCACCTACATAAGCTGATTTCTTACGATTTTTTTCCGTTTGAAGAGAAAAAATCTTAAAACTTAAACGAATTACGGCAGGCGAATGCGAAACAAAAATCTTAAAAATGAAGTAAAACTTTACATGCGTATTAACGCATAAAAATAATGTACATACGATGTACGCGATGCGATGTGTCTCCTGTGCCGTTTGCCAGCAACACAAAAAAATAACGAAACTCCAATACAGATTTTAGATTTTTAACTTATTTTTTATCATCATGTTGGGAAAGGTAGACACAATTAAACAATTTCCACTAAATCTGCTTACTTCCTTGGCAATTTGTTATTTGCCAACAAAAATTATGTGACTTTAGATCATAAATTCTTTTTTTTTTTTCTTTGAACAACAAGAAAAAAGGAGTGAAAAGTAAGAAATACAAAAAAAAACCATTATTGACTAAAGGAATAGTTGTGGAATGATTGTAGAGACAGATGCGTACAATATAAGGATTTTATAGTTTTAGGAAAACGTAGTCATTGGGCTGAGAAGAAGTTTTTGGAATACGAGAGTTTTTGAATGAGATGTAGTCTCTAGAAAGTATGTAGTTTTTGGAATATAACGGAGTCTTTGGAATAAGACGTAGACTTTGGAATAAGACCTAGTCTTTGGAATAAGACGTAGTCTTTGGAATAAGACGCAGTCTTTGAAATAAGACGTAGTCTTTGGAATAAGACGTAGTCTTTGGAATAAGACGTAGTCTTTGGAATAAGATGTAGTCCTTGTAATAAGACGTAGTCTTTGGAATAAGGCGTAGTCTTTGTAATAAGACGTAGTCTTTGGAATAAGATGTTGTTTTTGGAATAAGACGTATTCTTTGGAATAAGACCTATTTTTTGGAATAAGATGTAGCCCCTGGAATAAGATGAAGCCTCTGAAATAAGACGTACTATTTGGAAAAAGACATACGGCCTTACCATAGAAAAGTAAAGTGTATTTAAAATCAGCTTTTAATTTTATTTCCATACAAATTGTTTTTGTTTTTAAAATCGATTTTCAAAAAATGTATTGACAATTTGAAATTTAAAATAAAACTTTTGTTAAAAAAGACTTTTTGTTTTCTTGTGGTAAGGACCATAGTGTTTCAAATAAGATGTATTCTTTGAAATAAGAAGTAGCTTTTGGAATCGAAAGTGGACTTCGGAATTATACGGAGTTCTTGAAAAAAGACAATATAAAAAAAAAACGTTATTGCAATAGTCTTTAGAATATGGTGTAGTCTTTGGAATAAGATGTAGTCTTTGGAATAAGACATAGTTTTTAAAATAAGACGAAGTCCTTGGAATATTACTTTACCTTTCGAAAAAGACATTATCTTTCGAACGACTGCCGAGACACCCCAACCTAACAACTGTCTCTTTAAATATATATTTTACGTTTCATTAGGGTTGCCAGACGTCCCGCATTTGGCGGGATTTGTGTCGACGTTTCCCGCGTCCCGCGCGGGATTCCAAATTCCCGCTTTTTTTTAGCGTAAAAAAATTATTTGCTAAATAGACCATAGAAACTGCCAGCGCAAAAAAGATTTGTACAAGCCAGTTGTGCTTTTTTATGGGCAGGGTTGCGCTGCTTTTGCAAAAAATTTTTTTTTGAGTAAAAATAAAAATGAATTCGATTTTTACGCAATGGTTTGGATTTTGGGTAATCCGTATAGTGTTTGCTGAATTTTACTCAGTTCAAATGAAGTTTTTGAAAAGTAAACGCCATAATCAATCAAATTTTTCGACATTCACAAATATTTTTTGTACTAAACAACAATAATATGAAAGCATTGGCATATTTATCCATGGCATGTGTATTATTGCGTCCCGAATTCAGTTTTTTACGAATTTGAAAATGCTAGTTTCCAAAACGATGCGCAATAGGAAACCCATTACGGAAAAAAATAACTCAAAAACTATTAATCGGAGGGCTTTCGGGTAGTTCTACGAGTCAAGAGCTACAAAAATGCTGTTGGACCTTTTCACGTGTTGGCAGTATTTACCGAGATATGTGCATATATTAAATCTCGGGAATTTCAAATTTTAGATCTAAAATTAGGTTCTTGAGACCCCGACAGATATGCATAGCTAGGCTATTTCATCCGTTCCGCTCTATTTCGCTTAGTTTTCGAGATATCGTATATTTCGCTTAGTTTTCGAGATATCGTCATTTTGGATTTTTAACTAAATTCTAAGAAGTTATTTACTTAATTCTCAGAAGTCATTAACTAAATTCTAAGAAGTACACTTCCTCAATTCAAAGAAGAGAAATACGATGATGTTTTTTTAGTAAATTTTAACTAAACTTGAACTAAATTGTTTTTTGAGAAATATGTCTTAAAAATAAATATACGATTCTTAGATTGGTGAAAAATTTCTTTGGCAGTAAGAATTTTTTTCCTAATATTAAAAAAATCCATTTAAAGAAAACTATGAACTAATTATAAGTAAATGAACTAAAATTTTTTCCTCATAGTTAAGAAAATTTCTCATTTTTAAGTTAAATTTAACTAAAGTTTAGGAAAATTCATGATAAATTTTCAAAAGAAATTTTTTCCTTAATTTTAGTTATGTCTTTTTTTTAGTGCCAACTTCCAAAGCAATCTTTCGATACAAAAAAAAAAACCGATATAAAAAAAAAATATTTTTAAAAAAACTAATGCCAAAAGATGAGCATTATATAGTAAATTCCAGAAAAAATATTGCAAACACTTCCAAGGAGTAATTTGGTCCAGCAATGCGTCTTAAGGATTTTCCATCTCTGAGACTTAAACTGCATAGAAATCTAAATTTTTGAAATCCCGCCATTTTAGCAATTTTTTTGCATTTGTCCCGCTTTTTGGAAATAAATTTCTGGCAACCCTACGTTTCATGCAAATCGGTTCATAAGGGTTGAGATACTTCCCTTATGAGTAGCTGTTTCGATGTTGTATCTGGTGTCCGCCAGGGTTGTGTGCCGTCTCCCTTGTTGTTTAACATCGTTCTAGATGTTATAGTCCGCAATGCTACTGAAGTAAATAGTTGTATCAACTGGGGTCTCAACCAACAACTAGAGAGCCTAGAGTATATAGATGATATCTGTCTCTTTTCGCACAGCTATAAATACATATATGAAATCGTAACCTAACTGCATCGAAACCGAAGCTGCAAAAGCTGGCTTAAGAATAAACACAGGCAAAAGTAAGGTAATGCGATGTAATACAGCAAACACTAACAAATTTCGTATAGGAAATATTGATCTGAAGGAAGTCACATCATTTTGCTACCTAGGCAGCATCTTAACAAATACAAGTGGTTCTAGCAACGATGTTACGTACCGAATCTCAAAGGCCAACCAAGCATTTGGTACCTGTGTGGAAATCTTCAGCCATATCCAAAAACTCAAAGATCTGCATCTTTAACTCTTGTGAAAAGTCTGTGCTCCTTTATGCATGGGAAACTTAGAATACAACAGAACACGCCGTAAACACTTTACAAGTGTTTGTTAATCGATGTCTTCGACGAATTGTTAAGGTTTTCTGGCCGAACACCATATCGAATATTAAACTTTGGAGACAAATGAACCAGCGGCCAATCCACATTGACATCCTAAATTGTAAATGGCGCTGGATTGGTCATACGCTGCCTAAGCCCCCAGGTGACACAGCTAAAATCACCATTGACTGGAACCCACAGGGTAGACCAAGAAGAGTAGGCAGACCATCCCACACCTGGCGTCGACAACTAAACACCGAAGTAAGACGTATCGATCTAAGCTGGGGAGAGATATAACGAATCGCAACAAAGAGTCTTAATCGAGATTGCGTCGGAAAAGCATCTATTCGTCGCTGAAATTATTTTATAAATTTAGAAACGTGTTTGTGTTTGTCGGTCGTTTGGTTATTTCTCCGCGAGTACCGGTAGCCAACGGTGTCTAACCATACTCAAACACGCGCACATGTTAAGGAAGCGTCGTTTCACTCTTCCATTGTAAGGGCAATGGTCGTGTTGTGTCCGGAGCTTCCCACGTGTTAAACCCCACAAAGGTGGCATGTAGACTTCGTGTCTCTGTCACCTTTTCATCAGTCCATTCGTGGATACGGTGTAGCATTCTCTGCACCAAGGAAGAATCGCAATAAACCGGACCGAATGGAATAAATTCGTTGTGGCCCTTTGTTCCGAATAGGAACCACAGGACATAATATGTAAAATATACTGGAGTGATCACTGGGAACTGTCTTATAGGTTATCATAGAGAGAAAATGGGACTTATTTCCAACGCCAGCTGTAGGAGATGCGATGAACCTAATACTGAGGAAACGGTGGAACACATTCTCTGCCACTGTCCTGCTTTGGCCAGATCCCGCCTGCACATATTGGGCAGACATGCCTTCAAAAGTTTGGAAACGGTTTCGAGTGTTTTTGTGGTTTCGCTATGGACCAACCGGTCTATGTGAGGAGTCTTTGACTCCGACACCTCTAACATAACCTTTGGAAAAGGAAGTAGCCCAGCAAGACTTTGAAGAGGTCGTTTTTATGGGGGCTAAGTCATATAAACGGAAGGACTGACGGAGATCGGTAAATCGACTCAAAAATTCATTGCATCAACCGGTTTTACTTAAAGGTTGGTCTAGAACCAATATTTTGGGTAGTTACAAACATTAGCACAAGCGCATTATATTCTTTACCGCAGGGTGTTATGGGGTATAAAAACTGGCGCCCAACTTGGGGCCTCATTTAATTAAACGGTAGAATTTGACATTTAAATATGGAATTTTATTATTTTAGTTTAAGTAACCTAACCCGTGGTATCACAATGGACCTAATGGTGCTATGTGTGCTGAAGTAAAACGTAAGCAGCCACTTACAATCTAACCAACCTAACTTTATCCATTCTATTTCATTTCCTTCTTTGTCATTAAACTTTTGATCATTAGGACATTTAGCAAGGGCGGGTGTAAAAGTTTGAGCAGAAGTGATAGCTAAGCCACAGCTTTGATACATGGCATTTTCTATTTTTACCCATTTCACAACACCATGCACTGATGGTTTCAATAGGTAACTTTTCTCCAAATATAGTAGGAAAGGATCATTCAAACTAGTCAGAAGAATTAAAATTAGCCCTTATTATTTTAACGAATTTTCAAATATCTTACTGCTCTGATAAGTGTTCAAAAATTTTTCCCGCCACATTCGATTTTTGCCCTAATTTTTGGCGAACCAAATTTATTTCGGCCATAATCCAATAATAGTTGTGGGGACTATGACCGAAAATAATTTCCCAATAAAAAATGGACATAATTCCCAGATTAATGGAGATAATGACCACGTAACAAATGGCTATAGTCCCCATTACAGCGATTATATCCACTGTACCAGTATGTCATAATCACAAAAATTGTATTGTTTTTTTCTTAAAAATTTTTTGCGTAGCCGACCTTCGGCCGAGCTTAGGGATTTCAAACTCCATGCATTAAACCCACACTTTCCGCAAAAAACAAGGATTATGAAAAAATTGTTTCTGACTTAGTCCCCATGATATGAATGGGGATTATGACTGAAAAAGTTGCTGTCGTAATCACAACAGGTACTGGACATAATCCCCATTGGGATTATGACCGTTGTGGAAATGGTCATAGTCCTTACAACTAATAGGGGGATTATGACCTTGATGTATTTGGTGATGGTTCCTATTTCCGTTATTGGATTGATGTACGTGAGGATTAAGTATGTCCGGTCTCCGATAATTGGTAACACTGACCATCGCCTCGTTGAAGCGACTTGCCTAAGAGTTCTGTGGGGAATCGAACCCACGACCCCTTATTTTATAGGCTAGCACGCTACCAACTTACCTTCAGGGGCCCCCTAACCTTAAGAATTATACGTAGTCTTCAAATTAATACGTAATCTTTGCCCACCTCTGTTAAATAAACAACTTTTTTCTTAAACAATCTTATTTACAAGTTGAGTCTGGTTTGAAGACCACATGAATTTGTAATTCTTTCTTATATTTTTTTTATTTTTTTTTTGGTTAAAGCAGTTAAATTGTAAATTTATGTTGTAGCAGAAGCGGGTGCACACATGCGCATAAAGTGCGATTAAATGGACAAGCTCAGTGACCTAAAGCTGCCAGCCAGCCAACCAGTCAACCAATCTTCCAACTAGAACTGCAGCAAAAAAAAAATAAATAAACTAACTTAAAATACTCTCAACTAACATCTTGGCCAGCTAAAAAAAAAATAAGTAAATTCCATCTTAAATCCAGCTGTCATTTAAGTGAACTTAATTTACAAAAGTTTAACATAAATTTAAAGATTTTCTTAAAGAAAGAAAAAAAAACTCGAGACATTTAACTCAAATCGAAAAAATGTTATTTATAGTTAAAAGTTTCTTTCAAATTAAAGTTTAAAAATAAATAGATTTGCTAAAAAAAGTTAAATTTAAAACAAAAAACAATTCAATTTTCTTTAACTTCCGGTGGCGGCTTTTTAGTTTTTAATTTTTTTTTTTTTTCATTTTCAATGGCGCTGACGGCCATTGTTCGGTAATGTCATTAAAATGGGTGCATTCACCACTCTTTATTGTAGCATATTTTGTTTTTATTGTTGTACTTGTTGTAGTAGTTGATTTGTTTTTTTTTGTTTTTGGGTGATTGTAACGCTAAGATTACTGTCTGGCATTTATGTAGCAGCAGTAGCATATGCATGTGCTAGGTGCATTAAATGCAAATGCAAATTTTTATTTTAGTTGCATGTTTTGTTTGTGCAAAAACTTAACTAACGGTGGCTTAATATAACTATTATTGTTTTACTACTTTTGCTGTGCCACCGCTAAACGCTGCCATACTGCAGCACTAGAATACAATGGGGTGGAGGTTCTATCATATAAATTGATTTCTACAAAATAAAATTAGGAGGTTATACACACAAAAAATTGTGTAAGTAATTTAACTGAAAAAACGTTTAAAACAATTGTTTTGTTTTTTAAAAAACATTATGTCATGAACTGTTTGCTGTTTATTTAAAAAGTTTTACGTTTTGTCGTTTTTAAAAGAAAAACCATTTGATTAATGTTCAGTTTTTTCAAATGACTATTTCTGTTCTTTGTTTCAAAAATAACAACATAAAAATAAAAACTTTAATTACATTCAATTTTTAAAGTCATTTATTTTTGTTCTGTAAGTAAAATAAGTGATTCTTCTTTAAAAATTAAATGATTTGTGTACGTTATTTGTTTTTAAATTGTTGGCATTTTTTAAAGAGAAGTCATTAGTTTTTACCTACTTGTGTTGGTTATTTTTTGGTAGACACAAAATTCAAAAAAATATTTATAGATATATAAAAACATGTTTGTGTCAAGTGACTATGGCACGATGGGTAGAGTGTCTGGCCAGAATGTAGTTAATTGCGGGCTCGATTCCCCAAGAATTTTATTAAACATTTTTTTTAATAAAATTCTATAGAAAAATTGTAAAAATAACCTACGAAATCAATAATTTTTAATGTTTTCGCAGGTATTTTTTTTTTTTAATTTGTTGGTAAAATTTTTTTCGAATTTGTTGGAAAAAAAAAATTAAAGTGGCGTTATTTTTTAATGTTCAATGTACAGTCAAACCCGGTTATAACGAACTCCGAGGGACCAATAAAAATAGTTCGTTATAAGCAAAGTTCGCTATAAGCGGGGTATATTTTATATCAACCTAGTTTTATTTAAAAAAAAAAAGTTCTAATTTTGTTTTTTTTTTTTTACGTTTTTTTGAAAGTAAACTACTTATTGAGAAGAAAACATTAAAAATATTAATAAATTTTATAAAAACTATAATATAAACCAAAAATTTCTAACCAATTGTGAGTTTGGTAAACATAATTGCCGCAAATTTCAAAATATTAATGGGAGTTCGTTATAAAAAGGTAATTATGCATGAAATTGTGCTCGTGGGACCATAATAAGTAGTTCGTTTTAGCCGAGGATTCGTTATAACCGAGTTCGTTATAAAAGAAGTATTTTGTGTGAAAATTGTTGCCAAAACGTCGGGACTTTAGAATTAGTTCGTTATAACCGAGAATTCGTTATAACCGAGTTCGTTATAACCGAGTTCGACTGTATAAATGAAATCAAATGAATAATTACTGGAATGGTTTTCAAATGTTTTATCACTTGTTTTAAATATGTTTTTCGTTTATTTTTGCCTACAAAATATTTTGAGTGTCGTACCTCCTACAGATGGCATTGGATATAACTCCCATTTTCCTTCTATTATGACCTACAAGGCAGTGGCCGGTAATCACTCCAGTGAGTGTATGGCAGTTCCATCTGGTAAGTTAGAATAAAAGTTCGTTTTCTTCAGATTGTAGCATGGCGACAATCTTCTACTGATTGTACTTGTTGTTAGCTCTCTCCACCATTCCTCTAGAACAATGGTTCCCAACCTTTGATTCTCGCCGCACTGGGGGGCAATTTGAATGTTTCAGGGGGGCAACGAGCAAATTTTTAAGTTTTTTTTTTGTTAAAAAACTAAAAAAATTATTATTTTAGTTAAATTTTTTAGTTGGTTGTTGAAAACTTTTGCTAAAAACTATGTTTAAAAGATGATTTTAACAAAAAAAGTTGCTTAACTAAAAGTAAATTTTGAATTTTAAATCAAATTTGAAAAATTTGAGTGTAGGGGGGACATTTTTAATTTTTTAACTTAAAAGTGGGGCATGGCCCAAAAAAGGTTGGGAACCATTGCTCTAGAAGCTTGCAAGCAAAATCTACGACTTTATTCCGCGAAGGAGACTAATTTGATATGGGCATATTGATGGTCGTGTGAGACTACACGAAATATTTGTCATGCTCTTAATCAGAAGCGCCCAAGTAAGCTTATATCCAGACACTGGAAATCACGCATAGCGGTTAAACGTGCCGTCAAATGACTCTTGCACTATCTTTCTGATTTGTCAGACGTCAAAATTCAATATCTAAGGGGTTTCATAAGTAACTCAAATTTGTTTAACGGCAGTTAATAGTAGGGGAACTCCACTCCATTACCGTCCCGTGGTATCACAACGGCCCTCGGAGTCTTTGAGTGCTGACGTATAGCATCAGTAGCCACTTACAATCTAATCTAACCTTGATTATTCAGGACGTAGTCATAGTTTTTGGAGTGAGCCATAGTCTTTGGAATAAGACGTAGTCTTTTGAATAAGACGTAGTCTTTGGAATAAGACGTAGTCTTTGTAATAAAACGTAGTGTTTGGAATAAGACGTAGTTTTTGTAATATGGCGTCTATTTAAGTATTTAAAGTGGACAAAAGACACAAGCTCGACATAAAAAGTTAGTCTTAGGTATTAGACGTAATCTTTATTTTAAGGCATCTCCATTGGAGTTAAATTTAGTCTTTGAAATAAGTAGTAGTCCCCGAAATGTAAATAAGATGTTTTTCTTGGAAAAGACTTAATCTTTGAATTATACTTAGAATAAGACATAGTCACTGGAATAAGACGTTGTACCTGGAAAAAGACGTAGTCTCTGGAAAAAGACGTTGTCTTTGGAATAAGACGTTATCTTTGGAATAAGGCGTTATAATTGAAATGAGAAAAAGTCTTTGGACTTACACGAAGTCTTAGAAATTAGACGTAGTCTTTGGAATATGACTAAGTCTTGGATATAAGACGTAGTCTTTGACTATTAAGCATTTTTTGGAATAAGACGGACCTGGGGGGAATAAAAGGTAGTCTATGGAATTATTCATAGTCTTCGAAAAAAAAGTAAATTCTGAAATAGCATATAGTCTTTGCAATTAGACAATATCGTTGGAATAAGACACAGTCTTTGAAATAAAACGTAGTCTTTGAAATTGCGTGTTGTTTTTTTGGAATTAGATGTTTTTGGAATAAGAAGCGTAGTCTTTGAAATAAGAAGTGTCTTTGGAATAAGGCGTTAAAATTGAAAAAAGAAGAAGTCTTTGGACTTATACGAAGTCTTTGATAAGAAGTAGTCTTAAGAATAAGACTTAGTCTTGGAAATATGACGTAGTTTTGACTATGACGTATTTTTTGGAATAAGACGTATTTGGGGGAATAAAAGGTAGTCTATGGAATAAGTCATAGTCTTCGAAAAAAAAGGAAATTTTGAAATAGCATGTAGTCTTTGCGATTGGACGATCTCTTTGAAATAAAACGTAGTCTTTGAAATAGCATGTTGTTTTTTTGGAATTAGATGTTTTTGAAATAAGAAGAAGTTAGTGTTTGAAAAAAGAAGTTGTCTTAAAAATAAGACGTAGTTTTTGGAATCAAACGTAGCTATTGGAGTAAGACTTAGGCTTTGAAATAAGACGTAGTCTTTGGATTAAGAAGTAGTCTTTTGAGTATTATTCAAAGCCTTTGGAATAAGCAGTAATTTTTGGAATAAGAATGAGAGGTTGACTTTGGATTAAGACGATGTCAGTATAATAAGACAAGTTTTTTAAAAAAGACGTAGATTTTTAAATGACACAGTATTTTTGAATAATACGTATTCGTTGTTATAGTACGAAGTTCTTGAAATTAGTCATTCTCCTTGAAATAAGACGTAGTCTTTGGAATATAGCATACTCTTTGGAATACGAAGTAGTCACTTAATTATACCCTAACGCAGCGTATAACTGGTTTTGTTATATAAGAACACGGGAAAGCAATTTTTCTTATTTACAGACAGTTACGGAATTTTCTATTTAATTTTGATCTCGTCGCATAACTCAGGATTTAGTCTTAAGACAAAAAGAATAATATTTAATATGTTCCAGTTGTTAATGTTATAGAGCCGTCTCTGAAATGTCAGAGTCACTGCGGACATCCCCAAGACATCTCCATATACTGAGCTGATGACAGTTTCATATGATTTTTCAAAATGTTCTCAATCATAATCAGTAGCTGTCAGGGGTGCTGATATTCCCATGGCATTATTTCTTCCATTTTCATTTATAAGTTATCTTTATCACATTAAGAAACAACTTTTCGCTATTTTGTCCCAACTGAATTTGAACCCGGTACCTCCAGTTTATTAGTCCAACACCTAACTACTTGATCCAATCTCTGTTTTCGAAATTGTTTGCGTATTTATTACACCGTCCGACAAAAATGAAAAAAGTCGTTGAACACGAATTGGATAATATTTGTTTGGAACTAGATACTAAATGTAGTAAAACTGCATTAACAGTTTTTCTTTTCGTGATACTGTTTCCTTTTAAAAGGACTTCAAAGTTTTAGAAGACTAAGGCTGAGTTTTTGACATATCGCTTTAACTTAGTTTAACCGGGAGTTTTATTAAACTTTATAAAATTAAAACCATGTTTAACCAAACATTCTGTTTTTCAGTTCAAGTTTAGCAAATGTCGATTAACGCGTTATTGTCATACTAAATATCGCATTTCCAATTAGAATAGTTGCCATCATTGCACACTTTTTCGATTAAAATACCACAACATGGCAACACTAACCAGTATATTTAAAAATCAGAGGTGTTTTTTTTACATTTTTGTACCTTAGTTTAACTCTCCATCATTGGTGAGTTAAACTTAAAATAAACCACATCTCAAAAACAGAATTTGTGGTTTTAAGTAAGTTTAAACCAAAAACCAGTAAATTTTACAACTCAAAAACTCACCCTAAATTTTATAAAATATGTTTCTAATATTTGTACTTGTCCTAGAATGCCACTAGCGATAGCAAATGAAAGAGGAAGATCTTCCCGTAATTTTCCTATTTTATTATTTTTACATATCAGGAAAAAGGAGATAATTTACGTCCTTTCAAAATTGCATCCTTCAATATCACTCAAAATTTTCAACAAAATATTTTGATAACGTTTTTAAATGACTTTATTCACCTCCCTTTTTCCTAATATGGCAAAAAAGGAAAATTAGGGGAATTCCTCCTCTTTCATTTGCCATACCAAGTGTCATCCTACGACAAGTACAAATATTTCAAAAACATCTTACAAAATGCATCCTTTAAAACTTTGAAGTCCTTTTAAAAGGAAACAGGATCACGAAATGAAAAACTGTAAATGCAGTTTTACTCCATTTGATCTCTTCTTTCAGTCGTATATCATCCGTTTCTTGTTTAATATTGGCTGTCGGACGGTGTTACTTTTATACTGCTGGTAAGAGTTTGATTTTATTTTAAATAAATCGATAATACAGATTTAAAACTTTAATATAATTTAATGATATTCTGAAGATAAGGAACGATGTCTTAGGCTGGGTTTTTGAGATCTGAGTTAAACTAGGTTTAATTAATCCGAAAACTGATGTGTGATGCCGTTACCAAGTTTTTAAACGAAATTTCGTCGGAACAGATTAGTTTTTCTTAAAGTTATGGCCTTCAATGAAATAACAAAACATAAATCACGTTTCGCCCGAAAAATCCGAGTTTTAGACTGCGTTAAACTCAGTTTAAACTTAATCCACATCTCAAAAATCTACCATTAGAGAATTTGTTTGCAAGGGCATGTCACAAATAGTGTTTGGGAATTCCCGGACTTATCAATTTCCCGGGAAACGGGAAAAAAATAATTTATTTCCCGGGATTCCCGGGAAATAAATTATATTCATTATTAATATAAATCATAAAAAACATTAAAATTTTACCAACTTTCTATTAAAAACAGTTTTATTAGAGATAAACAATTAATTAAAACATAAAAAATCAAAAAATAAAAGTTAAAAATCGTGAAATACAAAAAAAAAAAATAAAACAAAACAAAAAAAATAATGCAACTTTTTCCGCCACAAAAAAACGCAAAAAATAGCAAAAAATCGCAAAAAAATTTAAAACTGCGTTATTCGAGCAAAAACTAATAAAGTTGACAGCACTTTTAATATTTGTTCTGGAAATGTAAATTCTAGGTTCAAAATTTTTTTGACATTCTTAGCAAAATTATCATTAACCGATGTAAATTTTTTGAATTTTTGAAGTTTTTTCATGACATTGTCATACTTTTTACACTTGGTCAGTTTTCCTATGAATATATGTATATTAGCACTGTTCTTCCAAATAGAAAAAATACAAAAAATAGCAAATGTAATTATACCTGTATATAAAAAAGATATTAAAAATTAAATTAAAATAAACAATTTTTATGTAAAATGGTCTATTTTATAAAATTCCCGGATTTCCCGGGAAAAATTAAAAAAATTCCCGGGAATTCCCGTCAGTCCTTTCCCGGGAATTCCCGGGAAATACGACCCGGGAATTCCCGGACCGCAAACACTAGTCACAAAGAATTACCTATGATTTTTCAGAGTCTGCAGACATTTGCTCAGTTTTCACTAGGTATTTTTTTTTCTGGCTTGGAAAAAATTTCTTAATTTCTTTAAATTTAAACAAAAGTTATGGGGTATTCATCCCATTATGTACTGCTGTTATATTTGAAAAGTTTCATGTGTTTGAACGTTATTTTTTCGCTTTTTGTTTGATTTATATGCCTCTTAACGACACATTTGGCTAATACTTCAATTGGTTGGTTCAACATGGCCTCCGTAGTTATAGTTTAGGTATCGGTACAATATACAATAATTTTTTGTATTTTTGTTGTACTAGCAACAATTGCAACTTGCAGCTGACCCTGTTTTTGTAATAATTTTTTGTTTTCTTCATTTATTTCTTGCAATTGAATTGAGTTTTTTTTATTATTTTTTTTGTTTTAGAAATACAGAGGGGTTATATTTGCTTTTTTTCGTACGAATTTTTGTTTCTCCCCAAATGTCTTTGTTATTTTTCTGTTAAGGTTTGTATAAAGTTTGTAAGTAGGTAGTAAAGTCGTAAGTAGAATTAAAAGCTTTTGTTTGTTGTGTTGGATTTGTTTCGGTTTGTAACCTGTGTGTCCATCCATTCTACCTCAACTCAACTGCACTCCATTCATTCCGTTTGTTTTGTTTGTGTCTCAATAAATGGTAATGCTTTAGTAATAACAGTTACCATTATTGTTATTGCGAATTGTTATCGTTGCGAAAATTTCACATCGTCAACCACCGGAAAAATATGTGCCGTTTTTAGTTTTTTTTTTTTTTTTTAATTTTTTACTTTTGCAGGTATTTTGAAATTCTAAACTTCTGTTTTAACTTTGTATTGTAAATTTTTATTTTTTTTAACAAAATAGTTTTGAATAATTGAAATAAGACTTTGTATTTAAAAATTTAAGTTAGGAAAATGTTAAATACAATTTGGGGTCAAACTATACCAGGCATATAAGTATGGTCATAGCTTCCGAAAATATTTTTGTTCTAACAACAAAACGTGTCATTGAACTAAAAACTGAGTTGATCACAAGGTCACTGAAATGGAGGAAAATTTTCGTATTATTGATAAACTTTGATCCTTTTTGTTACACAGAGGAGACTTTATCTACATATGAGGAATTCTACACAAAATGTCCAGCGAAAAATTACAAATGTACCGTAAATTTCGGATATGTATGTATGGATGGAACTAAGAAAATTGTGTTTTTGGTTTTTCAATTTTTTAAAAACTGGGCTTAGGAGGCGTGGTCAAATATTGGAAAAATTGTCAAATTTGTGTCGAGTTGCCTTGTTTAAATATTTATCAAATTAAAACGGAATGCACCACCATCTCAAAAATTTACATTCTTGTATAGTTTTGTATTGGCTATCGATTATTTTATTTTTTTTTTTTTTGAACATTTTCAGAACCCGTTCTTAAATTTTCCATTTTTTAAAAGTCAATTCATCAAAAATCCGGCCACTTATGTTTTTATACCCTCCACTCTAGTGATAGAGGGTATATATAAGTTTGTCATTCCGTTTGTAACACATCGAAATATTGGTCTAGGACCCCATAAAGTATATATATTCATGATCCTTGATCGATTTTAAGTCGATCTAGCGATGTCCGTCCGTCCGTCCGTCCGTCCGTCCGTCTGTCTGTCTGTCTGTCCGTTGAAAACACGCTAACTTTTGAAAGACTTTACGGAGGCTCCTGAAGTTTAACATATATGTTCTCCATTTACCGGGTCAGGTTGGTATTGCAATCCAGCGAAATCGGTCCAGTGGTTCAAAAGTTATGAGCAAAAGAGTAAATTTCGGCATGGGTATTTTTCGAATTTACAAGATTAAAACCACTATAACTTTCGAAGGATAATTCTGAGGGGGCTGAAGCTTAGCAGATATATTTGTCGTTCCACAAGGAAGTTTGGTTTTGAATTTCAGCAAAATCGGTTCAGTGGTTCAAAAGTTATAAGCAAAGCACTCAATTTCAGATTTGTTTCACCTTAAATTGTTGAAAACTTGTTAAACAAGTTTTAAAAGCATGGTGAAATACCAGTTTTGTAAAACTTGTTGTTGTTTGTTTTCTTGTGGTGGGGTGCAGTTTAGTTGTTAGACAAGTAAATATTTTTATTGTTTTTGTAACTGTATGTAACGGTGTATAGTTAGAATTTTTGGAGAAAAAAATCAAATGAAGTAAAATTAAAAGAGGGAAATATGTGAAATATTTTTTTTTGTATTGCATATAGGTATAAAACAACAAAAATATTTTACAAAGTAATTTTGTTACTCAAAGAAATTGTACACTAAAAAAAATATTCACACTAAAAAAATGTTACACTCAAAAAAAATGTATACATAATTTTTTTTAATGAAATTCCACACTCAAAAAAATGCTGACAGTCAAAAAAATTTTACACTTAAAAAAATTTGATTGATTAAAAAAAAGTTTTACTCAAAATAATATATTTCTAATAAAAAATTTGTGATGCAATTTTTTGAAATTTTTTTAGAAAATTACTATCAGATGACATTGTGGAGGGTATTCATAGATTCGACCAAGTCGAACTTAGTTTTAATACTTGTTTTTTTTTAATTTTTTTTTTAAGTTTAGCTGTTTCTCTTCACACAAAAAAATTCAGACATGTGTTTGTCGATTTTTTCGAGAAAATCGCATTTAAATATGCGAAATTTCATAACAATTTTGTAATTTGCTTGAACGTAGCGAATGAGTATTAAATATTTGCATAAATATTACTCATCCGCTATGTTTTCCGCATACGCATTTCTTTAACGAAAATACTAACATTTTTGATGAAATTACTGTAAAATTCTGATTAATTTTAATTAAAAAATAGAAATGGTTTTATTCGACCTTTAAAATATTATATTTTGAGGATGTTTATTCTGGCTCGAGGTCATTATTTTCTATACTAATTAAAACCAGGGGGGGTGAAATAAAGCCATAGGCAATAAGGCCATATGGCCTTATTTCCCAATGAGTTGAGAAATAAAGCCATATGGCCTTATTACCAACCACTGTTGGAAATAAAGCCATATATGGCTTTATTACTCATTTGAAAATTTATAAAAGTATTCGTCATTAATTTCCGGAGAGTGTAGGGGAAAATGTGGAAAAATTTTTCCACTAAAATCCTGCTACCCAAAAAAAAATTATTTAGCGAAGACGCTAAATTAATTTATGGAGTTTGTAATCCTTACACAGAAAAACTTTTTTGTTAAACAATCTTTAAATTAAAAATCCAACTAACAAAAAAATGGTGCCTCTAGGCCCCTCTGAGTTCAGAGGTTCCTGGAATGTGGGTTTTTAATTTTAAGAAAGTTAAACAAAAAAAGTCAAGGTCTTATCGCCCAAAACCGTAAATGTCATATCGCCCAAGCTGCGACATATATCCCAAAATTATAGGTTTAAAAATGTTATTTCTCCCAAATCAAAATTGTCAAAAAATCCAAAATATTTTTTTTGGGCGAAATGTCGAAATTACGGCTTCTATGATTTGTTTTTTTTTTTTTGTAATAAAGGTTTTCTGCGTAGCCGGCCTTCGGCCGGGCATAGGGATTACAAACTCCATGCATTAAACCCACCCTCTCTGCAAACCAAAGCTATTTTGGTTATCATGCCTTTTTTAGGCATAACAAATTTGATAGCGCAAAGGCCTGCTACCCTAGAAGACTTTATTTTGCGGAGAAGGTGGGTTTAATGCATGGATTTTGTAATCCCTAAGCCCGGCCGCAGGCCGGCTACACAGAAAAACTTTTTTTGTTAAACACTCTTTAAATTAAAAACCCTGCCAATAAAAAATTGGTGCCTCTTGACCCCTCTAAGTTCCGAGGTTCGTAGTATATGTAGTTTTTTAATTTAAAGATAGTCAAAAAAAAAATTTTTCTGCGTAGCCGGCCTTCGGCCGGGCTTAGGGATTACAAACTTCATAATTTAATTTAGCGGCTTCGCTAAATAATTTTTTTTTTGGGTAGCAGGATTTACGGGGAAATATATTTCCACATTTTCAACTGATATGGCTTTATTTCCACTTTGGTTGCAAAATCAATATGACTTTATTGCTCAATCGTGTTGGTAATAAAGCCATATGGCCTTATTTCCCATTGAATTGAGAAATAAGGCCATATGGCCTTATTGCCTATGGCTTTATTTCACCCCCCCTTAAAACCATGATATTCTCATAGCATAATTTTCAAGAAAATTATTTTTCTGTTTTAAATTTATTTATGCTGGTCATTTTTGCAAGACTTAATCGACACGTGTTTCGGAATTTGTCAGATTCCATTGTCAAGATTATTTAGCAAAAATAGAAACGATTTACTACAAAGTAGCAAACGAGTCTAATGACAAATCGTTTGCGCACAAACTAAAATATTAATACGTATTCGACTCTATCCACAATGGGAATTAGAAAGACGAAGAAATTGTACTATACTAGTAAGCCAACGAGGGGGGGTGAAATAAAGCCATAGGCAATAAGGCCATATGGCCTTATTTCTCAATTCAATTGGAAATAATGCCAACACGATTAAGCAATAAAGTCATATTGATTTTGCAACCAAAGTGGAAATAAAGCCATATCAGTTGAAAATGTGGAAACATATTTCCCCGTAAATCCTGCTACCCAAAAAAAAATTTATTTAGCGAAGCCGCTAAATTTATTTATGGAGTGTGTAATCCCTAAGACCGGCCGAAGGCCGTCTACGCAGAAAAAACTTTTTTTATGAATATCTTTAAATTAAAAGCCCTATACCAGGAGCCTCGGAACTTAGAGGCGCCAATTTTTTATTGGCAGGGTTTTAAATTTAAAGATTGTTTCACAAAAAAAGTTTTTCTGTGTAACCGGCCTTCGGCCGCGCTTAGGGATTACAAAATCCATGCATTAAACCCACCCTCTCCGCAAAGTAAAGTTTTCTAGGGTAGCAGGCCTTTGCGCTTTCAAATTTGTTATGCCTCAAAAAGGCCTGATAACCAAAATAGTTTTGGTTTGCAGAGAGGGTGGGTTTAATGCATGGAGTATGTAATACTTAAGCCCGGCCAAGACCGGCTACGCAGAAAACCTTTATAAAAAAAAAACAAATCATAGAAGTCGTAATTTCGACATTTCGTCCAAAAAAAATATTTTGGATTTTTTGACAATTTGGTTTTGGGAGAAATAACATTTTTAGACCTATAATTTTGGGCTATATGTCGCAGCTTGGGCGATATGACATTTACGGTTTTGGGCGATAAGACCTTGTGCGCTATGTCCGTACGCCATTTCAAACTCCATAAATTAATTTAGCGGCTTCGCTAAATAATTTTTTTTTTGGGTAGCAGGATTTACGTGGAAATATATTTCCACACTCTCCGCAAAATAGTGATGAACATTTTTAAAAAATATTCAAATGAGTAACAAAGCCATATATGGCTTTATTTCCAACAGTGGTTGGTAATAACGCCATATGGCCTTATTTCTCAACTCTATGGGAAATAAGGCCATATGGCCTTATTGCCAATGGCTTTATTTCACCCCCCCCCCCCAGCCAACGATTGTCAATAACCAAAAATAATATTGAAAACAGTTTTACATATGATAGTCCATTAAGTCTTGCAAAAATGACCAGCATAAATAAATTTAAAACAGAAAAATAATTTTCTTGAAAATTATGCTATGAGAATATCATGGTTTTAATTAGTAAAAAAATAATGACCTCGAGCCAGAATAAACATCCTCAAAATATAATATTTTAAAAATCGAATAAAACAATTTTTATAAGGGTTCAAGTTGAAAAAATTCGATTTATTTTTTTAATAAAAATTAATCAGAATTTGAACATAATGGTTGGCACGCCATTGTGATGAATAACCCTAACATGGTATTATTACACTCACAACAACAGATAACACATCGTTGTAGTCCAATGGACTATATTCAAAAGTTATGAACTAAAATGTAAGAACACCTTTAAATTGGCTGCTGGTTGGCATATGTGAACAGAATTGGACACAGGATGGAATTTTTACAAGTACAAACCAATTTTTTTACAAAAAAAAAAAAAAAAAAATCACGGAAATTTTTTTTCTCAAAATTTTTTTTTTTGCAAATAATCTTTTATTACATTGTGGAGGTTATCAATACATTCGGCAAAGCCGAATTTAAATTTTTTACTTGTTTTTATTTTCTTTAAAATCTTTTTAAAGCTTTCGTGTAATCATCTTAACCATTAAAAGCTTAAATGCTTGCAGTATTTTATTATAAAAAAATCCATAAAAGCTTTTAAAATTATAAATTAATTAGCAAAAAGCTATTTTATTAATTTTTTGGTTGACACTTTCGAGTTAAACAATAAAATATGTTTCATTGAAAGCTTAAACCTACACGCAGAAAAAAAACATGGTTGAGGTGATCATGATTTAACAGCGTCATACTATAATTGGGAATATGGTTGTAACAATAATGTTAATATGATTAAAGGCAACAAGAAATGTTAATCATTATATAATGGCGGCAATAATGACCTAAATGTTATATAATTATCATATTTGGAAATTGAGAAAATATATTATGTTTTAATACCACCCGTTTATAGAAACTATTTATTACTTTCTTCCAAAAATACCGATAAAGTTCACACCAATAATTAATTTTTTGTTTATAAATGTTTTTTTTTTATAAATATGAAACCATTTTTATTAATTTTGATTCAATTTAGTGACAACCTGCATTTTACGTCAATGGTGTGCAATAAACTTTGGCATTTTTCAAAAAAAAAATTCATCAACGATTACATTTTTGTCAGCTAACATTGAATGATTGTATAAACCATTAAGTTATTGACAAAATCATAACATATTTGTTACAAAATTAAAATTATTGTCAGCAATTATAATACATTCAGTATACAAAAAATGCAAAAAAAACACTTTAATATTTTCGATTTGAAGTTTTTATTTAAAATGGAAAGTTATTTTTAAACCGCTTAATACATAAATTATATAAAGTAAATTTTTGTAATTCACTTCCTTCCGCGTTGATCCAATTTTTAAACTCAAATTGCCTTAAATGTTTTAAAGAACTAATTGTAAGTGGCGTCTTTGCGACTAAATGCTTGCTGGCAAAACACTGAACTGATGAATAAACCTGACAATGTTTGCAAAAATCAATTTTCATTTAGTTGTGATTATCTAATGATTGTTATAATCATATTATGTTAAGATTTTTGGTGTGTCGAGAATATAATTCACTATAACATTGTTGCAGCAACCATATTGTACTTTGGGATGTAGCAATCATTTTATCATGATTAAAGCGACTATTAAATGTCTTAAACAACCATATAAATGTTTAAATACAATTTTAAAAATAATAACTTGATTGCTGCAATCATTACTGGGTTTTGGAGATCATAGTATAGTTGCCGTAATCATGTCGCAAACATATTTTTTCTCTGCGTGTATTTTTAAAGCTTTTGGTATAATCATCTTATTAATCATTAAAGGCTTAAATGTTCTCAGTAGTTTATTATTAAAAAAAATCATAAAAGCTTTTAAAACTAATTTGCAAAAAGCTTTTTTATAGAAACATTTTTTTTTTGTTGAAACTTTTGAGTTTAACAAAAAAAAATATGTTTCATTGAAAACATAAAGCTATTTATAAAAGCTTTAATGTGTCTTGTAGTCTGAACATTTTATTTATTTTATTTTTTATTAGTTTTTTGATATTTTTTTACACTTTTCAACTTTAGGCAAAAGCTTTAAAGTTTAAAAATAAAAAATGTAAGCGTAATCTTTTTAAAATTTTCTAAAAGCTATTTCATAAACTTTCTTAACAAAAAAAGGTTTAATGAACTTATTCAATTAATCTTAAAGCTTTTATTTCAAACTTAACTTATAAAAAGAGCTTTAATTTACTTATTTGCTTCGACAAAATTATTGCATGTAAGTTAAAAACTTTAAATAATTTCTAATTAAACCAAAAATTTGCATATGTTAAGATTTAACATAAATTTCATAAATTTTCCGGTTGTATTGTAAAATTATTTTTAAAAATAAACTCAAAGAACACTATATTATTAATAACTATTTATGACTACATTTTAATAACATTTTTACGTGTGAAAAGTACATTTTCAAACATATTAAAAGTGTCACATAAACATGCAGCCAAGTAGCACAACCATGACAATGATGGTTGGTCAAATATGCATAAAAGATGCAAAAGCTAATAACGTTAAGCGGGTTACACTAAATAACCGAGATGTAAATTTTAAACATACTGATTACAAGAAAAATGTGAATGTAGATGAGAAAATAATTAATTTAATTGACATAAAAGTTAATAATATTAATAATTTTAAGAAAGATTAAGAAAATATCATGAGGTTTCTTGTTGTTGTGGTGCTTTGAGAAAATGCATTAAAAGAAGTAAAAATGTTTAATTCTTCTTGATCTATCATTAAAATTTGATTCAAAAAATTTTATTCGGACTGTAAAATTTTTTGTTTACAGCAAACCAAATAAGCAAACCACATTGCTAAAACCATACACTCAAAAAAAAAAATTGTAAAATTACAAGAAAAGTTTGTAACTTTTTTTTGCTACCTCCTATTTCAGTTAAAACACCTCAATTCAACCGAAAAAAGTAGAATTTTTGACCTTACTCCTTTCGAATTTGATGAAACTTGGAATATAGTTGGGCACTTACAAAAAAATCATAGTGCCAAAATTTTGGATTTCTGGTAGTTTTTTTTTTCGAGATATGGGGTCTTGAAAATTGGCAAAATCGTATATGAGGCGTTCCGCCTAAGACTTAAATTTTGAGGTAAAAAAAGATGTGATTTTTGTTTTGATGGCACATCGATGAAAGTTGGCATAAATATTAGAAGCTATTTAAGAATAAGAAATTCGTTCGCGTCAATTAAATCGCGCAAGGGGATCAAAAGTTGTGGCGATTTTAAGATTTAGCGGTTTTAAAAATCTTAAAAAATTTTTAAAGATTTTTTTTCTACACATTTGTTGCATGCGTTATTAAAACATGCCAGGATATATCATTTCTTCTAAAATATATGATATAAATTTAACCCTTTAATGACCAAATGATTTAAAAAAGTACCTAAAATCGCTATAAATTCGCAGTAAAAGAAAAGTTTCACAATTTTTTATAACATATTTAGGCAATGCGCGTTGGTATTACTGAAAAAAATCACGGAAAATCGTATCATTGTACCAGTAGTTTAAAAAAAATCGTTGATGCTTTTTTATAACAAGAAAATTTAATATGGTCCAAAAAAATTTATAATCATCAAAATTTTTTAACCCGCCTCTGATTTCATGATGACACATCAAGTGGTCTTTCATTTAAAAAAAACTTTATCCGATTTCGTGTAAAGCCTTGGATGTGCCAGATCAAAACAGGTTTAGATAAAATAATCGCGCTTTCCGCTCAGAATGGCTTAAAGTAAAAAGTCGAAAAGCAAATCAGTTCTACTTGTTAAGGCACGTCTTTTGGTGCATTAAAATGAACATGATGCATTAATTGCTACTAAAAAAAATAGGAAACAGATTTGCAAGTTTCGTACAATTTTCAAAAATGCCATAAAATTTTTGCAATTTATTTTTTATAAACCCGCCAGTGATTTTTTTATGTAAACTCACAAAAAACTCAGTTTACGCAAGATTCCACCAAATTTCGAATGAAACCGCGAATGTGCCTCGCGAAAAACTGGTATTTTAAAAAAATTAAGTTTTTTCTTTCGAACTTTGATCTGCTGAAACTCCTTAACTATTCGTGGCACATTAACGGGATTAATTCCAAAATATTAGGAATTACAACAGCTACCAACTCTAGTTCAATTTTTTTTATTTTATAGAGGGGGCCGAAATCCCTGATCAAAAAACCTCAAAAATTTAAAAACTCTTAATTTTTGGTTTCAAAACTTAACCGTCTTACAACTTCTTACCAATCGATGAAGCATTTATCAAACCAACATTAAAATAATCTCTTATATGTACTGACTTTGTGATATGCCGGAAAAGATTGAAATATAGCGAGAACTTAAAAAAAAGCGAAAGAAGGTAAAAACTATGGATTATTTCAATCCATTTTTATCGATTTTTCAACTTTAACCCTCTGTAACTTTTACGGATAAAGTGGGGTAATCCTTAAACATTGCTCAGTGATGGTTCAAGGTCTTACACAACTGCATTTACAGTTTTTCTAAATTAGAAAAACTGCCGGTTTTTTTAAACATTTATTTCAGTTTCACTGAGTTGAAATTTAAAAAAGATTTTGTGATATTTTTGACAAAAGTGTTTTGAGATAAATAAAGATAACTCAAAAAAAAAAAATAATACAGGTCTCAGTCAGGTTGCAGATAATAGGTAATGAGACAGCCTTTAAAATGGCGTTCCCGAAGATTTTTTTGAAAAAGGTCAAAGGTCATTGGTTTTAACTTTAATTTTTGGAGAGCTATATCTCAAAAACCGATATTTTTAAAATTCTTGGAAAAATATATGTGATTAAGGGTCACCTGTGGTACTTAAGTTTAAATTTTCAGGAAGGAGACTTCATTGGAACTTTTAATATTAATAGAAACATAGTGACAGGAAAGAAAAGGCGGTTTATTTTCTCTTACAATTAGAAAAAAAAATATTTTTTTTTGTCTTTGAGATTCTGGTACAAAAGTTTATTTTTTTGAATGTTTTTGACGTGCTGAGTCCATATATAACCTTTGAACTGGCCTATCGCTATTAGTTTTCGAGATATCTGCACATAAATGTGTGAAAATTGCTAAAATGCTATTGCTGTGTTTTTTGAACATTTAGGTGCATATATCATGAAAAGTAATAGCGATATGCCAGTTCAAAGGTCATATTTAGACTCAGCACGTCAAAAACATTCAGAAAAATTAATCTCGGTACCAAAATTTCAAAGACAAAAATTTTTTTTTTCTACCCAGTTGGAAAATGTGTCACTGAGGAAATTTCCACAGTGATTCCTTGAGGAAATGTCTTCAGGTTCTGACAAATCATAGGTAATCCTTGATGACATGTCCTAACATTGTCAGCACTGAGTGTTTGCTTTAAGAGTGTGGACAATTCCTCTAAGACGTCTAAAAGGAAATGTCTTCAGAATAGCAGTATAATAAATTAGAATTTAAAATCTGGGCAACTCTTCAATTTCCAAGAAAAAGATGGCAATATTATCAATTTATTTAAAATAAAATCAAAATCTAACAAGTAGAATAAAAGTAATAAATAGACAAACAATTTTCAAAATAAAGTTTGGAACAAGTAGTTAGGTGTGGGACTAATAAACTGGAGGTTCCAGGTTCGAATCCAGTTGGGACTAAAAAAGTTTTTTCTAAATATGAGAAAGATAATCTATAAAGGAAAATGGATAAAAGTAAAAACTAAAGGAAATACGAAAATTTTTTGTATTTTCGCATGACCTATGTACGTCAGACATTTCCCCAAAGAAGTCTTAGGTGACATGTCCTCAGAAGGTCAGCCCTGACCACTCTGACTTTGAGTGAGGACATTTTGAAAATTTGTATGAAACTGTCCTCAACCCAGTACATAGAGATGTCTTGTCGATGTCAGGTGTGACTCTGACATGTCACCGCTCCGTCACTGAGGATGGCTCGAGGACGTTGCCAACTGGGTATGGGAAATAACACCGCTTTTTCTTTCCTGTCACAATCTTTCTATTAATATAAAAAGTTCCAATGAAGTCTCCATCCTGAAAATTTAAATTTAAGTAGTATAGGTGGTTCTTAACAACATATATTTTTTCCAAAATTTTAAAAATATCGTTTTTTGAGATATAGCTCTCCAAAAATTAAGGTTAAAACCAATGACCTTTGACCTTTTTCAAAAAAAATCTTGGGGAACGTAATTTTAAACGCTGTCTCATTACCTATTATTTGAAACCTAAATCAGACCTGTATTATTATTACTTTTTGAGATATCTTTATTTATGTCAGAACACTTTTTTCAAATATATACGATTTTGTTAATTTTCAAGACCGCATATCTCGAATACTGGAATGACCATAAACCTGAAAAATTGGCCGAATCTCTTTTTTGTTAAAGTAAACCCCAGTACTTAATTTCATTAAATTTGGAGAGGGTGCGGTCAACTCGTCGGTTGAATTGAGGTGTTTTAGCTCATTTGTTATTTTACAAGCTTTTTACCAATAATTTTGTAATTTCACAAGCTTTTTACCAATAAAATTGTAAATTTGCAATTTTTTGACGCGATAAAACTTACAAGGAGGTTTCATGAATTTACAAGATTTTTTGATACCTCCTATTTTACGAGAATTCCTAGTAAGACTTAGTAATTTTACAAGATTTTTACCAATAAAATTGTAAATTTACAACTTTTTTGGCGAAATAAAACTTCTAAGGAATTCTCGTAAATTTTTCCTCTTAATCCTTATTGTAATTCCAACCGAAATTTCTTAACGGGTTAAAGATTGTAAAAAAAGATATAAAATTAAAAAAAAAAAATGCACATATTTTTTTAGCCCCATTATAAATTGCATTAATTGAAACGACAATATTTCTTAATTATATAATGTCTAAAATCACAATTAATTTTTTATTTTTTTTTTCCAAAAATAAGCGTTAATTATAAAACAACTTTAAATGATTAATAATAATTAAAATAAATGTCCTCATTAATATGCAAATAACAGCTGCAGATATACATTTGTATTTTTATGCACAAAATGTTTAAATATGCATTATGCAATTAAACAATGTTTAAGTCAAAAAACAAATCTTCTCTTTTTTTGTTGGTGGATATTCCTCAGATAATAATCCGCTTAATTAGTTAAAATTGAACTCTGACAACAACGGCGAACCCAACAACAACAAAAAATTTATTTAAATGCTAATTTTTTTCTACAACAACAAAAAAATAAAATAATAATCGAAAAAACAACTTTTAGCATAAACATGAATCGTTTTAACAGCTGCCTCTCAATTTATTTTTTTTGGTTTGTTCATATTATTTTTTGAAAATTAAAATAACATATCCCACAGCGTTGGCTGTCATTTTAGTAAAATGTTTTTAACAAAAAAAAAAAAAAAATCACCCAGAGTTAAAAAATAAAATAAAACAAAATCTAAAATATGAAATCTGAAAAATGAAAACAAAAAAAAAATATTTTATAAAACATGCAATCATCTAAAATAAACCAGCAGCAAACGCACGCAGTTTATAAATATTTTATTTTTTATCAAATAAAAAAAAAAAAGAAATGCATTTCATTAATTTTTCATTATGATTTTTAAGAGTATTTTTTTTTTCTTATAAAACAAAAGAATTGGAACTCTTAATTCCAATATTCCCAAATTATAGTTATCAATATCTTTCCCATGATTATGTGAATGATCTTTTAAATAAAAAAAAAACGTTTATACGCTTTTTTATGAAGTCAAACTCATTAAATGATCATAAAAAAATATATAAAACTTAATGTGTTGATTGCATGTCATTAGTTGTTTTATGGTATTTTAAACTTAAAGTTAATTATAATTATTTGAATTTCTTTCCAAATGTGTATGTTTAATATAATTTATCATAAATTATAAATCTTTGCTATTGGCAAAATATTAAATAATTTTAAAATTTCTAATATCAGTGTTTCGGTTAAAATAAATAAAAAAAATATATCCGGGGCTTAAAAATGAAAAAAAAAATTTGGGGACTTTTCCTGAATGTGTTTTAGACCAAATTCTTATCCCCAACACCTTAAATATGTCAACAAAATTTTTCTGATCTGGCACGGATCTAGCTCTTGGGTTTAGAGGGTAATTTTTTATATTTTTTTTACATTCTTAATTGCCACAATTAAAAATTTACAAAAAAATTTCATTTTTTTTTAATTTTTAACATGATAATGTTTTTAGGCTGGTGTCTAATTTTAAAAAAGTTGCAGGACGCCACACATTGGTTGATGTTCATAGAACGAGCGGCTAAAAATAGAAGAAGTTGTTGAAGGACAATGAAACTTGGCACATAGGCATTTTTTGTTTGAATCAAGAAAAAAATGCAAGAATCAAAATGATCCGCCCACTTTTACGCCCACCTCTCATACAAAGTGAAAATTAAATTTTGACTTACGGCATTGTTTTTTGGCACATATCATTTTTAAACACTCAGAATCATTTGTGTGAAATTTGAAAAATATCCGCCTACTTTTACGCCCACTTCCCATAGAACTTGTATCGAAAAAGTGGCATAACTCCCTTGATTTTTAATGCATCAACTCAATTTTCACAAAAAATAAATATTATAATTGTAGAACGGGCTCCTGAAAATATATACCTGATCCGCCCCCTTTTACGCCCACCTCCCATAAAAAACAAAGAAAAAACATGAATAAGTAATTTAAGCATAGTCTTTTAAAAAATTTTTAACATCATTATCGTACTCCAATTTTTTTTTGTCCTCTTTGTTCGCGGTTGGCAGAGCTTTGAAGAATGAAATCCTTTTCAAATGAATTCTCAAAAAAATCCATTCAATTTTCATAGTCAGGGAATGCACTCGATTTCATAAATCAGCATTGAATGCAGTCCTTGTAATTCACTCGATCGAATGGAAAAAATGAATGCATTCGATTTCTTGTTCATTCGATTTAGAAAAATCGAATACATTCGATTTTTTATCATTTCATTGCGAATGCAATCGATTTTTTAAATAGATAGACCAAAACGGAGCCAAATTTTGGTACATAGTATCGCCGACCAATTTTGAATCCAAAAAAATTGGTGTTCCCGAAAATTTAAAAAATGCACATATTAACTGCCTATCGACAAAAAATGTGAAAAGTGTTGGCGATACTATGGACAAAAAATTGGCTCCGTTATGCTCTATCTTGGTAAGTTTTTTATGCAATGAATGAATAAGCCATTCAATTTTTTAAATTGAATGAAAAGAAACTCGATTGCATTCGAAAGTGAATGCATTCGATTTTTAAAAGTCGAATGAAAAAAAATCGAATGCATTCGATTTTTGAAAGTCGAATGAAAAATAAATCGAATGCATTCGATATTTATAAATCGAATGAGTCTAAAGTGAACTCATTCAATTCGCTAAAATGTGATTGGGGAATGCAATCACTAAATTTTCATTCAGAATGACAAATTGAATTAAGGAATGAAATCCTTCCAAGCTCTGGCGGTTGGCAATCCTCGAAGGCTTTTACTGGACGTCCACGTTTAACCATATTCGAACAGTTTGTGCTTCATTGTTTTCGGTATATTTGCAAGCTTTGTAAACATTTTTTAGCCAATTTTCATTAAGATCAAGAAATCAGGTTTTTATGCGTCTTGCTTTTTGCCATCTATTTTTGAATTTTGTAAAAAAGTATTTTTTCAAAAATCTAGTAAAGACTTCAACATCCTCCGCAGTCATTTCTTCATTGCTATTTGCAATGACTTCGACAGTAACATCAATTTCACTTTTGGTATCAATCAATATTTCGCAAATATTTAAATAAGAAATTGTTAAATTCTCCATAATTAATAAAATAAAATCTTAATATCACTTAATAATACACCTCTTATCACTGCACTTGCCAATGTAATGTAAATTAGCATATCAATAATATTAGAAATTTATTAAATGCAGAAAATTAAATCAGAAACTGTATATTATTGTTGGTACTTAATAGGTTCGTTCCACAACGTTAGGTTCGTTCCACAACGCGGGTGCCCGCGGGTGCCCGCGGGTACCCAAACCAGCCCGAAAATCGTTTCCGTACGAAAAAATTGGGTAAATGAGAGAGTTTTTGAGAGAATAAATTACTTTCTCATTTTTAACTTACCCGCACTTTTTTTTCGGGTAAATTGGTAACAGTCAGATGTTGAAAAAACAGCTGATTTTTTTTGTGATGCTAAATTGGAAATTTAAATAAAATAAAGAACTAAACCAAGCAAATGTGTTATTTCAATACAAAAAAAAAATAATTTGTTATTAAAATAAACTTTTACAATTTGTTTTCTTGTTTAAAGTAATTTTTCTTACGAAAATATTTTAGCGTTATTGGTTTGTTTACATTTTCTATTATTTTGGGCTTGAAATGTGGTTTTTTGATTTTCTCGTATTTTACCTAACTTTACCCGGAAAGTTCTGGAACACACCTAATATATTACTTATTGTTTTTTGGAAAGGAGCTGGTAGAAGCAGCTGATTTTTTTTTAACTTTTAACTGAGACTTCAAGCTGTAATTTGACATCTTTCGTTAAACAGCGCTCCACAGCGCTAAAAAGATGCAGTCCACTGAACTTGATGAACATTGAAATTTTGATGTTGTTTATATTTTGTTCTACGAAATTTTTTATATGGCACTTTTTACAATTTTTTTTAATGCAAATCTCATCCATGACAATTGTCATTTACGAAAATATGCAACAAAGTCAAATGATAAGTTAATATGATTGTAACAAAAGATTAAATATACAGTAAATTTGCATGCCATTTTAAACAAGCGAACATATATGAATTTTGAGCGTGTCTGTCCAAACAAATAATAAATATATCAGCCTAATATTACGGAATCATAATATTCAGATATCTGACAACAAAATACCAAAAAATTATCCAAATCAGCGAACATGAAAAAAATGAATTTCGGACACTCTTCAACCAATGTGCGCCACCTCAGTTTTACTATATAAGCTAACAATTAACGAAAAAGAAAACAAGAATTACTATTTTCATTTTCTTAAAACCAAAAATTTTAATAACTTGGGTTTGTAACTTGGATAATATTTCACCTCGTGGTGAATAAAACCGTTTTTCAACAAAATTTTTGTTTTATCAAATTTTTTTTTTTCATCAAATTTTTTTTTTTTTTCATCAAATTTTTTTTTCGTCATACTTTTTTTTCATCATTTTTTTTTAACCAAATTTTTTTTTTTATCAAAAATTTTTTTTTTTCATCAAATTTTTTTTCATAATTTTTTTTTTTTTATAAATTTTTTTCAATTTTTTTTTTTATCAATTTATTTTTTTTTTTCATCAAATATTTTTTTTTCATCAAAATTTTTTTGTTTTCATAAATTTTTTTTTTCATAATTTTTTTTTTTCATCAAACTTTTTTATTTCATAATTTTTTTTTTTATCAATTTTTTTTTTATCAATTTTTTTTTTTATCAAATTTTTTTTTCATCAATTTTTTTTTTTTCATCAAATTTTCTTTATTCATCAAAATTTTTTTGTAACAATTTTTTTTTTCATTAAAATTTTTTTTTTCGTAAATTTTTTTTATCATATTTTTTTTCATCAAATTTTTTTATCAAATGCTAGTAAGCTAACCTGTAGCGAATTCTTAGTTGAGATAAGCATGTTAGCAAAAATATCTTTAAACTTCAGCTTAGCGCATTAGTAATTTTAAATAAAATTTGAACCATTTTTTTTTTTGCTAAATTTAAAATTGAATTGACCAAATTTGTACAAGCTTTTTTGCTGATATTAGCAAAAATAAATGGTATTTTTTTTTTTTTTTAGAAAACTTAAAATGGCGCTATCTCGGAAACTAAACCAGATAGAGCAAAATTGAGGCCATTTTTGGTTCTGCGCTCTCCATGATATGGCGCGCCGGTCCTCTTCACATGTGGGGACCCTAATGGGTCCTAACTTTTGATTCAAAAAAGTTAGCAATTTAAAAATGCTCATATCTCGGTAAATATTGTCGAAAAATGACCAAAAGCTCACCGAGTAATATATTTGAAGTTATCGAGTTTTTTAATTCCTAAAGCCCCAGTGGTCCCCTGAAAACACGTACACTCAAAGAATTATGTAGGTAAATTCTTGTGAATATTCACTTAAAACAAATGAAATTTTATTTAAAAACCATTCCACTGTTTTTTCATCTATATAAATAAAAATCAATTGTTGGTAACAGCATCAGTTGAGAACGGCTGGACCGATTTGGACAATTTTTTTTTTGAAATGTTCGTTATAGTCCAACTTAGGTTTTTACGTAAAGAAAAATTTACCACGCCCACTTTTACGCCCACTTTTTTCGATTTATCTAAAATCGGAAAACGGCTGCACTATTTGGGTATTTTTTTATTTAAATGTTCGTAGAAATCCAATTTAAGTTTTAACTTAAAGAAAAATCGACCACGCCCACTTTTACGCCCACTTTTTCAATTAATCTAAAATCTGAGAATGGCTGGACCGATTTAATACATTTTTATTTAATGAATTTTCATCAAATTCCAACTTTGGTTTTTACGAAAAAAGAAATTGATCACGCCCACTTTGGCTAATTTTTGTTGAAAATGTTCGTCATAATTCAACTAAGGTTTTTACAGTTTAGTAAAATTTCCCATGCCCACTTTTTCTATGTAGCAAAAGAACTATAACGGCTAGACCGATTTGGTTATAGTCCGAAAAAGATTTTTAAGGAAATAAAAACTGCCCACGTCTACTATTACGCTCACTTTTCCCGATATGTATATATATTTTAAATCACGGAATGGCTGGGTCAATTTGTCTAATTTTGTTTTCAATGTTTGTCATAGTCCTACTAAGGTTTTTCGCAAAAGAATAATCTTCCATTTCTACGCTCAATTTTGAATTAATGGACCGAGTTGATTAAGTTCAAATAAGATTTTAACGGTAAGAAAAGTTGTGCACCGACTCTTTTTTCGATATAAATAAAATTTTCTCTATAAAAAAATAAAATATAGAATGATAAAATAATAATAAAAATCAAATGTAGTTCGTTTGTAATCGCATCACTTGAGAACTGACCGATTTGGATAATATTTTTTTTAATGTTCGTCTTATTTTTTTGTTAGTGTTCGTCTTTGGTTTTTTCGGAAAAGAAATTAATCACGCCCACTTTTTGGCTTCCTTTTTTGATATATCTAAAATCGGAGAACAGCTGGATTGATTTGACTAAAATTTTTTCACGTCCACTTTTTTTTGATATATCTTAAATAGAAAAACGGCAGGGCCGATTTGGCTATTAGTAGTATTTTTTGACATTTGTGATTGTACAACTAAGGTTTTTACGGAAAGAAAAATTGTACACCCCCACTTTTTTCAATACATCTAAAATCGGAGAGCGACTGGCCTGGTTCGGTAAATAATTATTGTCCTCCAACAATATATAAGTATTTAAGCCTTTATTCATAATAAATATTAATTAGTACAAAGAAATAAAAAAGTAATGATAAATGATCCTCCAACAATCCAAAGCCCATATTTTTCAATATCCTTTAAATTTGCAACACTTAAGAACACCTAGACCGATTTGGCTATTTTTTTTTTTTTTTTTTAGATGTTCGTAATAGTCCCTATAATTGTTCGGAAAGTAAAATTGCCCACGGTCATCGATATATATTAAATTAATTTTTACTCTAATTTGACCACAAAAAAAAATTATTTCTTAATAAATTCCGCTTAAACTTGGTACAAAAGATTTTTAATCCTTGGGAGTTGTTAACGTATGAACAAGTTTACCTTCCACAAAAATTTTAACGCCCACTTTTGTCTAAATATGTCGACTACTAATGACCGGATTGATTTTTTTTATATTAATTATAGTTCTAATTTTTAATGAAATATAAATAAGAAGTGTCCCGAAAAAATAAGAAATTCGGGAAAGTTATAAAGGTTTGTTTGAACTCAAGACATTAGCTCACGATAAAAACGAAAAATATGCGTAATTTATTTTTGTGTAGTTCGTAATGATACTAAAGAAGTTTTAAATTTGTACAGTTCACAAAGTCGAAGACATGGAGTTTTTTTTAGTTTCTCAAATATAATTTGAAGATAATTATCTGCCTAATTGGGTCTTTAAAGCCACGCCCACAAATTTTTCTAAGCCAAGAAATTCATTACATTTTTTGCAAGGCTATATATTTGAAGCGAGACGAAATATAACACTGATCTTATTTAAAATAAATAAGATCAGTAATTAGTTTAAAATAAAAACACATTACAGTCAATTTTAAATGTTAATTTAATGACTAACCAAAACATTGAAAAACTAATGAATATTCAGTTATTTTGCATTGAAAAACAGTAAAACTATAGAAGAAATTTTTTACTGCCGAAATTAAATGTAACAGAAAATTCGTTTTTAATACAGTAAATTATTTTTTTTTAACTACAGAAACAGTAAAAAAATTAAATCCTTTATAAAATAAGTGAATTTTCTTTTAAAATGACTTTACTGATTACTTTTTGAAATAACCTACAAACAGTTAATGACATAATTTTCTTAGTGTATCTCAAAAACTAAGCAAGGTACACTCAAAAAAAAAAAACTGTAATGTTAGCAAAAAAAAGCATGTTAACCAACAAGAAAATTTGCTGATTTTGAACCCACAATTTTTTTGGTAAAGTTAGCAAAAATGTTTTGCTAAAAATTAGTTAGCTGTTTTTTTATACCCTACACCACACTGTGGTACAGGGTATAATGAGTTTGTGCTGATGTTTGTAACTACCCGAAATATTGGTCCTAGACCCACTTTTAAGTATACCGATCGACTTAGAATCACTTTTTGAGTCGATTTAGCGATGTCCGTCCGTCCGTCTGTCTGTCTGTCCATGTAAACGGTGTAAACACGATACAGGTCGCAATTCTTAATCAATTGACTTGAAATTTGAAACTTAAGCCTCTTTTGGCCCAAGGACGAAGCCTATTGAAATTGGAAAAAATCGGTCCATATTTAGACCTAGCCCCCATACAAAGGTCCTCTTTAGTTTTGGCTCAAATGACTCTAATAGCTGCAGTTTAATAGGTATCTTTTCGAAATTTGCCAGGTAATCATGTTTTATCCACGCAAATCAACATTCCGAATTTTAAAGAAATCGGACCATTTCTTCTTGTAGCCCCCATACAAACCACCTTCCCGATTTTCACATAAATCTCTCAAATTTCATGAAAATAGAAAATATTTAATTAAAATTCTGTTTGTGTATGTTAAACGCGTTCTTTAATAACCTTATCAAATCTGATTATCATCGGACCATTTTTGGACTTAGGTCCCATGTGGAAATTTCCCCCGATATTCAGTTGAAGCGATTTATTGTCAACAAAAAGAAGCCTATTCCACTCAAGTTTGATTAGTGAGTGCTTTTTACACTTATTAAAGATTTGACAAAATATAGATCTAATCAGTCCATGTTTGAACTTGGGACCCATTTTCCGGGAAACTCTGGTGTAGGGTATTATATGGTCGGTCTTGACCGACTATAATTTTCTTACTTGTTTTATTTTAACTTAGTTCATTCACATTTGAGGACCTCATTGGGTTCGGACCCGATAGGTCCAGACCCCAATGGGCCTAGACCTAGTTGGGTTCCACAAAAATAATCATAGTTTTTGATCCAAAATTTGTGTCCGTTTCGCTCTACCTAGCTAAGTTTTTGAGATACGTGATTTTAGGGAACCACCGGGGTCTTGAGAATTACAAAACCCGATAACTTCAAAAATAGTACTCGGAGATCTTTTGATTATTTGCGATCTTGTTCTACATGTTGAGAGCTACAAAAATGGTTATGGACTTTTTGTTGTGTCGGCAATATTTACCGAGATATGAGCATTTTAAAATTTTCGGGAATGCTAACTTTTTTGGATCCAAAGTTAGGGCCCATTAGGGTCCACGCATGTGAAGAGGGCCGGCGATACTATGGAGAGCTCGAGAACCAAAAATGGCCTCCATTTTGCTCTATCTGGCTTAGTTTCCGAGATAGCGCCATTTTAAGTTTTCTGAAAATAAAAAAAAATTACCATTTATTTTGCTAATATTAGCGAAAAAAGCTTGTAAAAATTTGGTCAACTCAATTTTAAATCTAGCAAAAAAAATTAGTTCAAATTTTGTTTAAAATTGCTAATGCGCTAAATGAAGTTTACAAGATATTTTTGCTAACATGCTAATCCCAACTAAAAATTTGCTAAAAGTTAGCTAACCAGCATTAGCAAAAAAAAAATTAGTAAATCTACTAATGTATTATTTTGAGTGTAGATCAAGAACCATGGAATGGGGTCCTAGACCAATATTTCGATGTCTCACAAACTTTATTGCAAACTTATACTAACCCTCTTTCAATAATTGTACACCCAAAAAAAACGTGGGTATTCAATACTAAAAATTTAACTAAATTTTAGTCCAAAAGGACCTAGTGCAGGAATTGGTAACCAATACTAAAATTTTTTACTAATAATTTTCAAAACCAGTAAAAATTACTAATTTTAGTACTTTGAAGATACTAAAATTAGTAACTAATTAGTAGATTTTTGTACAATATCACTTACTAAACCTTTTACTGTAGAATTATTTTGAGTGTAATTGTAGGGTATTAAAATGTCTAGGATTTGAAATATTTTTACTCAGAAACCTGAAAATTGTTTTAATGAAAAAACTATCTAGGATTTTTTTCAGTAAATGTTTCATATTCAGAAAATTTCGACGAAAATTAATAAAATTTAAAACTTCTCAAAAAAACATTAATTTGAATGTCTTATTGAAGTAAATTCATAAAACTTTTATAAAATAAGTTTTTCTTTTAAAATCTTACCATGAACAAAACTATTTAAATCTGTAAACGCCCTTCACACCAACCAACCATCAACTAATCGAAATTAAAATACCACACAGTAAAAAAACATATTTAAACAATCGTTGTTCCATACTCACTCCCAAAAAAAAAACTAAAACATAAAACCATAATCATTATTGGTATTTTTTGGATACATTGTTTTAAAAGTAACTTGAACAAATACGATTTTGTTATTTTAGATTAACACAGCTTTCTCTTGTGTATAAAAGTCTTAGTACTAAAACAGCAAAAACAATTTGTGACTAAGGTAACGTCTGTCCGCTTTTATGTCCGTCCGTCAGTCCCACCATCGTCGTCGTCTGTAAGTTGTCAGACCATTTGTGAGCGTTCCAATCCTGGATAGAAAAATACACTCTAACTTAAGTTACTCCAAACGTAAGAGGAGGGTGTTTCAGTGCTTTGCCTTGGCTGCCTTTTTGCCTGCCTGCCTGGCTTGCATCAACCATAAGAAGAAATACACTCACACACTTTGTGCGGCGGTGCCTGTCAGTTAAATTGATTGACAGTTTGACTTGAGATCTTCGTAAATGTTTTATTTCGCTTGTGTTACGCTGATTATTATTATTATTACTACGTGTTACGGCGAATTAACAGGAAAAAAAATACAATATACAACATAGTATAATATAATATGTATTTAAAAAAATATACACTATGGTCTAAAAGTAGGAAGACAGAAAACAATGTATTGTTGGCTCATTTTCAATTAAAATGTCGTTGTATATTAGCAAACAATTTAACTGTAGTGACACATTTTGTTGTTGAATAAAATAGCAATTATTTTCTTTGTCAATACAATTAAAGTGTTTGTTAATACAACAACGGTTTAATTGAAAACTACTCGACAATCGATATTTTTCTGTGAAGGAATCAATATTGCCAATATAAAATTTAGCAGGTTTAACAATACTACAAACATCTATTCAGTCAAACAAATACGCTATAAAAATTGTTCTTGAATATAAAACCATAGTCAATTATTTTTTCAATTAAAATAATAATCAATATTGCAACTTAAATTAATGTAGATCTAAAATTACAAAAATTAAGGTTAATTAAAAAATGAATTGAATATTATCTTTAAAAATCGTAATGTGATTAATTTTATAATATAAATTTCAAACATTTTATGCTCCATATACAGGGTGGTCCAATAACAAGTATCTTTTTAAAACATGCAATGAAATGAACAATACTCAATAGTTTTGGAACCTTATGGCTTTATTTGAAAGAGCAAATATTCCCATTATTTATGGCAAACGACTTCATTCATGCGGCTGTCTTGGTTAGCTCCGCAGTAGCTCATCCTCGGCACCCATTTTTCGAATGTTTCTGGTTCTATCTCACGAATGGCTTGAACGATATTCGTCGAAAGGGCCTAGAACATTTCTGGATTTCCCATATTGCATGAATCTTTAACGAGACCCCTCAAAAAAATTTCTAAAGGTTTTAATCGGCAGCTCTGAAGTGATCAATTGTCACTGCGAATATGGCTAAAAACACGATTTACGAACTAAGTGCGCAAAATATCGATTGTTTGATGGACTGTGGGACATGATGCGACATCCTTCTTAAAATAAATGTCATCCAAGTTGATATATTCCATTACGGCCAACAAAAAGTCGGTAATCATGACTCTGTAGCGCTCATCTTTAACGAAAATGGGGTTTTCAGCTGTATTTTTGAAAATATTGTGTAAGGATGCTGATACTCAAAGCTGTTGCTTCCTATAGATGAATTGGATTCTTTAAAATACCGTGCGAGTTTTACGATCCCAAGATGTAGCAATTTGTTTGTTAACATAACCTCATTTGAGTGCCTTATTTCGGTTAAAAACTTTTTTTCGAAAAACGTGCAGTTTGGCAGCGCAGTACTGCGCTACAACGCGATACAGCGGAGCAAGCCGAGGACGCATCAATGAAGTCGTTTGCCATAAAAAACGGGAATGTTTGCTCTTTCAAATAAAGCCATAACATTCCAAAAAAAGTTGAGTATATATCATTTTATTGCATTTTTAAAAAGATACTTGTTATTGGACCACCCCTTATAAGGCAATCCAAACCAAATGTCCAGCGAAAACAACATGTGTCCCATTAATGTCTGAACAGATTGTATGTATTTTTTAATTTTTTTTTTTAAAACTGAGTTTAGGAGACGTGGTTAAATATTGAAAAAATGGTAAAATTTGTGTCGAGTTGCCTTGACACAATTTCAAAAATTTACATTCTTGCGTATTTTTTTATGGATCGATTCAATTTTTTTTTTTTTTTTGGAAAATTTTAAGAAATCGTTCTGATATTTTCCATTTTTAAAAAAAAAAAATAAATTTATCAAAAACAAGGAAGAGTGTTAAATTCGGATGTGCCTAATCTTTTATACCCTCCAACACGTTTAAAATAAAAAAAATAAAAAATCGCAGGGGCGTCTGTTTTTTTTTGGGGGGGGGGGCCGGCGAAGCTGGTGGGTGACACCTGTTAAGCAAAAATTTAGTTCTTCAAGGGGGAACTCCCCCTTGTCCGATTTTGCCCATCTTCGGACTTAACCTTAAGAGTAAAATAAGAGATATTCTTATAATGTCAGGGGTCTAGCTCTTTTGGTTTGGACTGCATCGTTATTTCTACAGACGGACGGACGGACATCGCAAGAATGTCTTAGATTCTATCATGGATCAATATTATATATGGGGCATTCCATGTCAAATCGGATACTTTGAAACATTTTTTTTTAGATTTTCCCAATTTTTTAACAGTTTTTAGTACCCTTCGAAAACTCCTTCGTGGTAAATTTTCAAATTTTGTTGATGACCCGTTCAAAAGATATCGAATTTTTAAAAATTGGTAGTTTGTTCCTTTACTCAAACTTCTTTTACTCATAACTTCTTCAATAATGGTCCAAATTTCAAATTGTTTTTTTTTTTAATTTTTCTTTTTTTACGCACTTTAAAAAAAAAAAAATCCCAAAAAATTTTTAAAAAGCACTCTAGTATGTGATTTTTAAGTTTTAAAATTTTAATCTCATTTTTGAAAATGTTTGTACTCTTCGATTTTTTTGAAATTTTTTTGTGTAAAACTTCTATGGATTCTACAAATTTTTTGCCCAGGAGGATCGTGGGATAACGATTATTACTATTTTTTAAAATTTTTTGAAAAAATTTTATTGTAATTTTCCAATCTTAAAATCAGTTCTACTGCTCCAATGGTGCGTCATAGAGGGGTCCTTTATAAGACCGACCCCCATTAATTTTTACATTTTATCATTTCTTTGGAACAAACTAATACCATATCTCCAATTTCTAAGGGGGCTCCCACACAAAACGAAATTTTTTTAAATTTGCTCCAACCGCTCTAACTGCCCTTAGAGCAACAAAATGTATGACCGACCCACAATATTTTTTTAGTCCAAACATTTTCTCTAAACACACCTACCCTCTATCTCTAATTGTTAAGGCGGTCCCCATACAATTATTTTATTTTTTGTAAATTTGTTTTATTTAATCAGCTTCTACCGGTCCAATGTTGGGTCCTAGAGGGGTCGTTAGTGAGACCGACCCCCATTTATTTTTACCCTACAACATTTTTTTAAAATATACCTACGTCCTATCTCCACTCCCTAAATAGGCTCCCATACAAAATACCATTTTCTAAAAAATTTGCTCCAACTGTTATTTGCATGGGAGCTTACTTAGGGAGTGGAGATAGGGCGTAGGTATTAAAAAAATTTTGTAGGGTAAAAATAAATGGGGGTCGGTCTCACTAATGACCCCTCTCTATGACGCACCATTGGAGCAGTAGAAATGATTTTAAGATTGGAAATTTTTTTTCAAAAATTTTTAAAAAATAGTAATAATTGTTAATTATTATTACTATTTTTTAAAATTCCAAAAAAAAAAACAAATCGCCATTTTTGATTTTTTTTGTTTTTTTTTTGCTGTATTAAAAAAACTGTTAAAAAAATAACGGGTGGTTCTTCTACATGAATCACGCGATTACGCTTATGCGATTACGCTCACGGTTTTTTTTAAATATACAGAACTACCCGCTTAAATGCGCAAAACTAGTAAAAAAAAAATTAATAAAATGTGAACTGAAATATTTACACTAAAATGGGTTTCCGCTTAAAGAATTCACTTGCGGATGCATAACTAAGAAAAGCATATTAAAAAGCTTAAAATTACTTGTTGTGCGTTTATCAGAGTTTTTTTTTTGTAAATGCATCAATGCTCTTCTGCATTTATCTGATATTTTGGATGCAGGTGCATTTACTCGGGCAGGTGCATTTAATCGGAACATATCCTTCAACATTCAGCATTTACAAAAATTGGTTCACGCTTCCATGACCGAAGACAATATTACATATCAACACTCAAAAAAAAAAATGTAAAGTTAGCAAAAAATTTAGTTAAATTTAACTTTTTTTAGTTAATTTAACTAAAAATATTTAGCTAACTTTTCGTAGAATGAATGTAGCAAAAAAAACCGTAACTTTAACTAAAAATTTAGCTGAAATTTCGTAACGTTGAATTCAGCTAAACTTTTTGTTACTTTTCGTAAACTAAAATTTACAAAATATTTTGTAAAAAATTGTAAGTTTATTTTTTCTGTTTTTTCATCAGCTTAAGTAGAACTTATGAGATTCGCATAGTAGGCTACACAAGAAATTTCACTTAACAATTTTTTTACGAAAAATCAGCAAATTAATTAGTAAAAATTCGTAAACTCAGTTTTGAAGTCAACAAAAAAAATTAATTCAAAATTTGTTCAAAACTAGTATTTTCGTAAATTGAACTTAACTAAAAAAAGTAGTTAAAATGCTGATTTTAACTAAAAATTTGCTAAAAAGCCAGTAAACTCGAGTTAACAAAAAAAAATTTGTTAACTTTACAGTTTTATTTTTTTGAGTGAAAATGTTCCAAATCACGGTACAATTTAGGTTTTGGTGTAAAAAAAGTTCCTTAAAATGATTTGAGAAAAATTTTTTTATCAAATTTAAAAAAAAAAAAATCCTGAAACATTTTTTGAAAAAGTTTTCTTAGAGTTTTGGTGGTAAAAAAAATATTTAAAAATATTTAAGAAAAAGTTTTTTAAAACGAAAAGTTTAAAGTCCTACACAAAATTTGTTAGCGTTTTAGAGTAAAAATGTAAAAAAAAAAATACAGTTGGAAAGGTGCTTTGGGAAGGGGAGAGGTCGTATGATTTTCAATTTTAGTTCTCATAAAATTTTTAGTTTATTTAATTAAAGTTTAAATCATCACATTATTTTCAATTAAAAATTTTTAAATTAACATTTGTTTTTATATATTGATTTTTTTACTCAGTTTCTTTATTAGCTCGATTTTAATTAATTGTTTAATTGAATCGACAATTTTTTTAATTGAAATTACTTTTTTTTCTGTGCACTCACAAAAGTTTTTGACAGTGATTTTTTATCAAAATTTTATTTTTTAAAATTTTTCACCAATTTTTTTTTTTTTTATTATAAAAGGTTGTATACTTTTCTACCATAACATTCGTCTGTATAGTACAACGATTATAAAGAATGTTGAGGTAGAAGTTAATATCACTATATAAATAAATAACAAAAAGGAATATATATAATTTTTCGTATTCAAGTTAAAATACACGATTTTTTTTTTGTAAGGGTATTGGCTAATGGGGGAAAAAATGAACATGAAATCAAATAAAAGATTAGGGAAAATTACATATTTGTTTTTATAGAAAATGGAAAAAAATAAATACAAATAAATGTAAACGGAATTTACAAATTAGTTTTAAAAACTACAACTGAATGTATGAGATGGAGAATTATACACGAGTTATAATTTAGAAGGTTAATTTATTTGGATAAGATTCATACTATTTGCTGTGTCTAGCTTGCAAAGTTTAGTACACTCAAAATAATTATACAGTAAAAGGTTTAGTAAGTGATATTGTACCCAAATCTACTAATTAGTTACTAATTTTAGTATCTTCAAAGTACTAAAATTAGTAATTTTGACTGGTTTTGACTAATATTAGTTAAACATTTTAGTATTGGTTACCAATTTCTGCACTAGGTCCTTTTGGACTAAAATTAGTTAAATTTTTAGTATTGAATACCCACGTTTTTTTTTTGGGTGTAAGCAAGTAAACAGCATGGCTGAATCTTTAAATACCCTTTACAATATTGACAAATGTTTTATTACACATAAAATAGCAAACCTCTTTTTCTTTTTCAACAAAAAAAGAGTTATTTAGATTAGATTTTTAGATTTTTTTTTGGAGTGGAAAAATATTTATTTTGTAAAATTATGTAATGATTTGATCCTAGTGTAGTCCTTAAAAACAAATTTTTAAATTTCTGACTGTCCATTGGTTTAGTATGATTCATAAAAAAGTAATATCAACATTTTTTCAAAATTGTTGAAATCATTCCTTCACCATGTGCCGTGTTAACGCATTTTGTATGAAGTTCATCAAATTTTTCGAAGTATCCTGATAATTTTAATCATAACTTTTGACCGATCTTGCATATTTTTATTTACAATGGCAGATATTTAAAAATGTATGTCACATCTCAATACTTTCTTGGATCTCTTAAAACCCATATCCAACGACAGCCGGACGAATATGGCTAGATCGAATTAAAATTATTTTTTTTTTTAATTTACATCATCCATACTTAAAAAAATCACTTGAAATTCGAGATTTTGTTTGAAGTTTAAAAACTTTAACATTCGTAAACTCGAAAAAAATACAAAAATTAATAAATAATAAACTGAAATTCTGAAAATACATAGCGAATATAATTAAAAATATTTAATTTGAGCGTCGCAAAATCTGCAAAAAAAAAATTGGACAAATTGAAAAAAAAAAAATTTAAAAATGATCTAAGTAGTATTACCTCCTTTAATTGTTCTGGAATTAATGTACACGATCAATGGTTCAATTCCCAGTTTGGCCAATATATATTTTTTTTAATCATTTTTTGTTATTATTTGATTTAATTTCTTTTTTAAAAATTAATAAACTTTATAAATAAAAAGTGAGTTTAAATAAAAAACTCGATAATTTCTCAGAATCTAAGAGTTTTTCTTTATAACAAATTTTCCAGAATCTGAGACTCACTTTGAGGCATTTTTCCTTTAGAAAAAAAAGTCCCAGATTCTGATTCTGTGACATTTTTTCAAAAGAAAAAGTCTCAGATTTTGAGATATTTTTGCTATAGAAAAATTCTATAGAAAATGCTATAGAAAAATTCTTAGATTCTGACATTTTTTCTATACAAAAAGTCTCAGAGACATTTGTCCTAAAGAAAAACTTTGAGATTCTGAAACATTTTTCTTACGGGAAAAGTCTCAGGTTCTGACACATTTTTTTCTATAGAAAAACTCTCAGATTTTGAGACATCTTTCCTATAGATAAAATCTCAGATTTTGAGACATTGCCTCAAATATCTTTGAATCTGACGTACTTACTATAGAAATTATGTCTTTGAATCTGACATATTTACTAAAGAAAATGTCTCAAATGTCTGACACTTTTCTGTAGGAAAAATCTTTGAGAATCTAATAACTTTTCTATAGGTATAATGTCTTAGAATCTGCGACTTTTCTATAGAAAAAAGGTCTCAGAATCGGAGACTTTTTTTATTCGAAAAATGGTTAGCTTGGATGGGCGTCCGCCAATTTGGCGAATTCACTCGGAGGCCATAAGGCCCATTGTGATCCCTCTGATACAAAAAACTTTTTTACTTTTTGAACAACCCCGATCGGCTAGCGATGTCAATGAGACACAGTTTAGGAAATCTAGGTTATCGAAAAATCATTTCCCCAAATGCTTAAGGCGGCTTCTCATCACACCCGGACATTCACATAGCAAGTGCTTCACTGACTCCTCCTCCTCCACTTCCCCACAATTTCTACTACAGTCCCCATCAGTGTCCAGGGACCTAGATTAGCTTGACTGTGTGCTGACTGATTCGATGATTCCCGATTTTACAGTGTTTGATTCAAAGGCCTTCAGAAAAGTTCTAAGATTTTGAAATATTTTTCGTTTAAAAAAAGGATCAGATTTTAAAACATTTCCCTATACAAAAATTCTCAGATTCTAAGACATTTATTTGTCCTAAAGAAAAACTCTCAGATACTGAAACATTTTTCTTATAGAAAAACTCTCAGATTCTGAGACCCTTTTTCCTATAGAAAACGTGTCAGACTCTGAAACATTTCTCCTATAGAAAATTAAATTTTCGATCCTATAAGGAGCATAGGGCCTCAAATTTTTAAAAAATGTTTTGTATGGGAGCCCCGTTAGGAAGTGGAAATAAGGGTAAGGTATGTTCAAAAAAAATGTTGGGGGCAGAAAATTATTGGAGGTCGATCTTATATTGCACCCCTCCAGGGGCGTTTTTAGGGGAGTTTTGGGGCTTTTTGAAGATTTTTACCTCTTTACGCCCAACTTTGACCCCGATGAGGGGCCATATGGCCCAACCCCACCCCCCTCATTTTTTGGCTCGTGCTTTCTTTTTCGAACCTATTAAAATTAGAGGGAATCGCGGATAGAAACCGAAAACTGGTTAGCTATCCCGCGCCTAATAGTGCAAATTGAAGAACCGTTTTTTGTGTTCCAAAGTTAAAAAAATATTTTTTTCATAGATATCCCACTCGCATCCCACTAAGCGACCCCAAAGCTCTTAAAGGAAATCACCTAAGCTTTCTTTTGAATCAAAAAAATTTGAGGAAAAAGTCAAAAAAGTTTTGGATTTTTAAAAAAAAAAAATTAAAAATTTTTTTTTTATTTTTTTTGTATTTTTTTTCAAAAGACTGAAGAAATAGCTATCTAAACTATTTTGAACATATTTTGCTGAGAATATACACCTCTTTGGCCAAAATGTCAAATTTCGACCCCCGCTAACTCAGAGAGTTCTTGACCGATCTCGTTGAAAAATTGTGTCTCAACTACTATCCAATAGGACTAACCTTGGTGCAAATTTCATCCCGATCAGAAGACATCGGTTTTAAAAGTTGTGTCAGTTGACACGAAGACCCCCATATATATATCCATATATGCTCATTTTTCACCGGGTAATTTAAAATTATAAATAGTTTTTAAATTAGTAAAACTGTTATATAAATTCCATTAATTTAATTGTCAAAAAAAGTCAATGTTTTTCAACCCAAATATACAAATAATAATGACTTATACTTACAAACTCAATAATTATGAATGACCTCGATCACTTGATCATCCAATGAATATAAATAATGTTGATTTCTTTTGTATAAAACTACGAATATTGTAATTTTATAATTCAAAATATCATGCAAAAAAAATCATTCAAGCCAAACGTTTCACAAGAAAACATGATCTCTTATACACATACATAACTCTTAACACCTGAATGGACTATTGACAGATCAAGTGTCAAAATGACAGACCACCTAAGGCCAAAATAAGAAAGAAAACATAAAGCAAACTCTGAAACAAATAAATAAAACACTTTTTTCTTCTTCTTTTAATATACGAAAAAGATATCAATGCCTTTAAAAAGTCCAACAATAAATTTAAAAGAATTGAAAGCTTAAAGAGGGAAAATAATATAAAAACAAAAGCTTTTTTGTATATTCTTTCCAAAAAGCCGCTTCATTCATAGAACTGTCAATAAAGGTTGACATTAAAATGTAAGACTAACAAGATAAACAAAATAAATGTTAAGGATTTTCAAAACAAATAAACGTATCCTTTTATTGAGTCAAATGCTTTTAATAGTGAATACAAGAAAACTTTCATACAGTGCCCTTTAACGGTGAGTAGCAAAACTAAGTACAAAATTTAATTTCCACAATCATTTCTTTCATTCACTCTTATTAGCGGGAATTCGTAATGAAAATACACTCTTTCTTACTTTCATTTCATGATGGACAGCTAAACATCAATTGTGGACATGACACCATCATCATTTAAAGTGTGTGCGTGTGGCCAACACACTCACACTTATTAAGCTTACTGTATAAGAGGATTCCTTCTCTTTCTGTCTCTCTTTGCTACAAATACAAATGGTGGTGGTAGTTAATTGTGTGTGCCACGCTACTCTTAAATTTTATTCAACTCCACCCATTTTTAAATATGGCCTGTTTGCTGATTGGCTAAGTTTTTGTTAGCTGTTCATAGGCGTTGCTAGTTTTTATAGTTGATTGCTGTTGTTTTTGTTGCAGTTTTGATAATTCTTCAAATATTTTCGTTAACTTATCAAGTTTTTGTTGGTTTATTTCGTCTCTGACCTGTTTTGGTTTTTCCTACAAACATCTTAACGAGCAAAATGCTAAAATTGCGTGCATATTTTCTTTAACGTAAATTACAATTATTATGATTTACAAATTAACTATTTGTTTGTGTTGTTGTTCTTTAAGCACCCTATGCTACAGATTTAGAAAATAGTTTTATTCGTAGTATTTGTAACAACTTTAAAAATATTATAAGAATGATATGAACCCAACTCTCATACAGGCGTGGATCCAGCGGTTGTGTTTGTTGGGGTGGGACGACATTTTTTTTTTAAAGGATCCTTAGAGGCTGAATTGCAGTTTATAGGGCACACGAAAATTAAAAAAAAAAAAACTAAAAACGGCTCCCGATCTAGAATAAAAACAAAATTAATGATTAGTGGCGCCGGACTCGGGAAGCACCTAAGAGCCCCCAATGAAGTAGCGAATTTAGCACTGGAATTTACAGGGCAAACGGCTTCATACACAGAAAAACTTTATTAAGTAAAGCCGTATGGGCTAAACCTACACTCAAAAAAAAAAGACTTACTGTGCGATTCGCTATCTCGGTCAAAGTGAGTGACTACAAAATTTCTACATAAAACAAAAACAAAAAACTCAAATTTGTTTTTGTTTTACGTACAAAATTTCTAGTCACTCACTTCGTACGACATACTGAATCAGGGCATTAACTTAAACTTTGGAAAAATTTTCTTCCAAATAGTTTATAAATTTTGCCACAATTTAGTTAAATTTAACTAAAAGTTGGTCAATTTTCTAAACTGTTAGGAAAAAATTTTAGTTCATGTACTCTTAAATAGTCCATTATTTTCCTTAAATGAAATTCCCTATTACATGGAAGAAGTTCGTTCCGCCAAAGAAATTTTCCCTAAATACGGTGGCTCGCAGCTTATTTCGTGTAATAGATTTTAGTTGGCAATCCATTAAAGACAAAGTTAATCAAAATAACCTAATTAGTACTAAACAAGTATTTTTGTAAAAAGTCCAGTGTAGGTAACTTATCAATCTTTAATTTAAGCTTAATGGCGTCCAGATTGTGTAAATATAAAGTGTGTTAAGAGGGTCGAAATAGAAATTGAAATTATTGAAAGACCTTTTTAGAAAATTTCTTAAAAATATTTTTAGCTACATTTTTACAAGCTCAAACGTTAAAAATTTAAAAAATAGTCCAATAATTTATATTCATTTACCAAATAATTTTTACAACGACCCAAACAAAAATCAAAATTTCTAAGATACAGCAGAAGATATCCGAATTTTTTGACCGGCAATTCTTTTGACCACCAATTTTTGGTAAACAAAGAAGATTTTATATTTTATAATTTAAGAACCCCTCAGTGTATATTAATGAGATATGAAAATAAGTTAACATTTCCTTTGTTTGCAAAAAATTGGTGGTCAAAAGAATTGGAGGTCAAAAAAATTTCATCTACTGTATTTCAAAAATATAAAAATTGATTTTTGTTTGGGTCGTTGAAAAAATTATTTGATAAATGAATATAAATTATTGGACTATTTTTGAAATTTTCAATGTTTGAGATTGAAAAAAATTGATCTAAAAATATTTTTTAAGAAATTTTCTAAAAAATGTCTTTCAATAATTTTAATTTCCATTTCAACCCTCGTAGCAAATTTAATATTTACTCAATCTGGACGCAATTAAGCTTAATTTAAAGCTTGGTAAATTACCTACGCAGCACTTTTTACAAAAATACTTGTTTGATAATAACTAGGTGTATTATTGTAGAATTTTTCTTATATGGATTGCTAACTGATATCTGTCACGAAATAAGCTGCAAGTCACTGTATATGAAAAAAAAATAAATTTTTAAGACATATTTCACGTCTTTAGTTTTAGGACGTAATTTTCTACCAATTAGTTCATCTATTTAGATTTTAGGAAGTTATTTCCACTATATTAGTAAAAATTTTATAACTCGGGAAATTGTTTTTTTTTTCAAAAAACTTAAAGTGGTGGCGATATCTCAAAAACTAAGCCAGATAGAGCAGAATGGAGTCCATTTTCGGTTCTTTAAATCCCTATAGTATTTCCGATCCTTTTCTTACTTTGGATTTAAATGCTCATATCTCGGTTAATATTGCCAACACAACAAAAAATTCAAAGCACTTTTGTATCACTTAACACGTAGAACAAGACCGCCAAATACCCAAAAGCTCTCAAAGTAATTGTTTTAAAGTTATCGAGTTTTTAAAATTCTCAAGACCCCAGTGGTCCCCTAAATTCACGTATCTCAAGAACTAAGCAAGGTAAAGCGAAACGGACCAAAATTTTGGATCAAATACTATGACGATTCTTAAGGAACCCAACTAGGTCTGGGCCCATCGGGATCTGAACCTATCGGGTCCGAACCCAATAGGGTCTTCACCTAATCGGGTCCTTAAATGTGTATGAACTATATTGAAATAAAATGTTTCCCATTTTTTAGTTCAAATTGGCATAATATTAAAAACAATTTTCTTTTCTTATTTTTAAGAAATTTTCAATTTTCCTTAAATTTAATTAATTTTTCCATTTTTTAGTTAATTTTTTTTTCTGAGTGTATGGAGCTTGCAAACTCTAAGCCCGCCCGAAGGCCGGATATGCAAAGAAACAATTTTAAAACAAAAAAAAATCAGTTTGTATTTCCTTTTTATACCTCTTCTTCCAGATTTCTATAGAAAATTTCTCAGTTTTTCCTATAAAAAGTTTCTCAGAGTTTTCCTACAGAGAAATTCTCAGATTTCCTATAGACTCACTATAAAAAATTTATCAAATTTTTCCATAGAAAAATTCTCAAATTGTTCCTATAGAAGAATTCTCAAATGTTTCTTATAAAAGAATTCTCAAATTTTTCTTGTAGAAAAATTCTCAAACTTTACCTATAAAAAATGGAAAAAAATTCTCAAATTTTTTGTATAGAAAAATTTTAAAATTTTTCCAATAAAAAAGTTCTCACATTTTTGCCATACAAAAATTCTCAAAGTTTTCCTATAGAAAAATTCTCAATTATTCATATAAAAATTCTCCAATTTTTATAATAGAAAAATTCTCAATTTTTTTTCATAGAAAATTCTCAAAATTTTTCTACAGAAAAGTTTCAAATTTTTTCAATACAAAAATTCTGAAATTTTTCCTATAGAAAAATTCGCAAATTTTGTATCCCATTCCTTCTCATGGTTTTTCAATAGAAAAAATTTCAGATTTTTTCTATAGAGAAATTTTAAAATTTTGCCTATACAAAAATTTAAAAATTTTTCCTATATAAAAATGTTCAGTTTTTTCCTATAGAAAAATTTTCAGATTTTTCCTATAGAAAAATTTTCAGATTTTTCCTATAGAAAAATTTTCAGATTTTTCCGGTTTCCTTTAGAAAAATTCTCAGATTTTTCCGGAAACACCGGTACTACGGTAGTGATTAACCCGTTACCGGTTTCCCGGTATAAACGGTTTCGGTTCTGACGGTATTACTGGTATTCCCGGGACTACTGGTATGTACATTATGTAAATTTTTGTACAAAAATTCAAAATATATTAAAACACCATTTCCAGCTTTTTTTTAACGAATTTGAAAAAAAAATAATTGCATGTTTTTAAAATAATTTTACAAACGCAACTAAATATTTCTAAATTACTGATTAAAATGGTGTACTTATTAAATATGAACATTTTATAATCGAGAACCGGTACCAAAATCAGAACCGGGAATACTGGTATTTCCAGGAATGTATCTAGAACCGGGAAACCGCTACCAGAACCAGGAATACCGGTTTTCCCGGGAATACCGAAAACAGGGAAATGTGAATTATGTGAGTTTTATAGTCGGTCTTCTCTACACATTTCTTAATTGTTTTAAAAAACGCAATTTTAAAATTCGCATTTAAACAATTTTTCATTGCATTTTTATTAATACTTGCAACACACGTTAATCTTATTTTTTTTTGTGTTGTTAAAGTGTTTGTTTATTTTGCAAGTTTCCATTAATTATAAGATTAAAATTAACAAATTTATACAAAATATTTTTAATTATAAGTTTTGGCTATAATTTTATAGTTAGCACAGAAAAATATATGAATGAATTAACAAATTTATTCCATCCTTGAAATACATTTTAATTCGAAAATATAAAGTATACATTTTAACAAAGTATCTTTGTATATTTAAATTCATTTACGAATAAACAAAATATTTAATTTTAATATTGATTTAATCAAAAAGTATGATACATATTTTACCCATTTATTGAAACACTTTTAAAAATTTTAAAATACATTTGGACAATTTTCAAAATACATTTGGAAATTTTTAAAATACAATTGGAAAATTTTAAACTGCATTTGGACAATTTTAAAAAACGTGTGGACAATTTTTAAATACATTTGGACAATTTTAAAAAACGTGTGGACAATTTTTAAATACATTTGGAAAATTTTAAACTACATTTGGACAATTTTAAAATACATTTGAACAATTTTAAAATACACTTGGAAACATTTAAAATACATTTGGAAAATCTTAAACTACATTTGGACAATTTTAAAATACATTTGGACAATTTTAAAATACATTTGGACAATTTTAAAATACATTTGGACAATTTAAAAATTAATTGGGACAATTTTAAAATATATTTGGACAATTTTAAAATACATTTGGACAATTTTAAAATACATTTGGAAAATTTTAAAATACAATTAGACAATTTTAAAATACAATTGGAAATGATGTAGATTAACATTGAGTATTATTTTTTTTTAATTTGTTCAAACTTGTTTCCTGGGAATTTTTTTTTAACAAATGTTACTATCGTCTGATTAAAAATACAATTGTAATAAATCACATTACTATTTTGAACATCCGTCTTATTGATTTACATGTTTTTTATCAGTTAAAATTTCCATTTGAAATAAACATATTTTTGCATTAATTGTTTTTATCTGTTAAGTATCAATTACCATCATCATCGTTATTTGGTTAAGAACAACATCAAAGAATAACAACAACAACAACAACAACATCTGGTAAAAGCAACAATAACAAACCACATATGAGTCATTCCATGTCAGACCGAACACCTTTTTTGCACCACCTCTTCCGATTTTCTTTAAATTTGCCAGACGTATTAAACATAAAAAAATATTTTTCACGTGTTTCGGGAAAAAAATTATTTTTTTTTTTTCAAAGAGTTATGTGCATTTGAAAATCGTCAAAATCGTGAAAAATCTTCCGACATGACAACATTTAAACTAATTTTTTTATAAAACTAGTGAATGGATTTTGAAGTTCAATACCTTATTTTAAAGGTATTTGAACCTTCTTTTTTAAAAAAATATTATTTTTTATAAATTAATTTTTTTTTATTATTAAAATTTGGTTTTTTTACTTAATTTCTGTTTTCCACAATCTTCGAACAAGTCGAAAAATCTGAAAAAAATATTTTCTTAAAGGTTAATATATTCTTAACATTCCCTCAAATTTTCAGAGTGGAGGTCGAATGGATTCTATTTTTTTACGATTTTTTTCCATTGCAGCACCACAAAAACATTACATTTTGAATATAAACATTTTATTTTCAAGCATGTTAACGAAAATGTCAACGCATGTATGTATGAGTGTATGTATACAAAAACACACGCTTCAATATTCATGTTGTTCTTTAGCATTATTTGTTGTTTTGCTTTTTACATGCGTCGTTAGATTTTTTTTTTTAAAATATAAAAAGCAAAACAACAAATAATGCTAAAGAACAACATGAATATTGTAGCGTGTGTTTTTGAATACATACACACATGCATACATGCGTTGACATTTTCGTTAACATGCTTGAAAATAAAATGTTTATATACAAAATGTAATTTTTTTGTGGTGCTGCAATGGTAAAAAATCGTAAAAAAATAGAATCCATTCGACCTCCACTCTGAAATTTGGAGGGAATGTTAAGAATATATTAACCTTTAAGAAAATATTTTTTTCAGATTTTTCGATTTGTTCGAAGATTGTGGAAAACAGAAATTAAGTAAAAAAAACAAATTTTAATAATAAAAAAAAATTAATTTATAAAAAATAATATTTTTTTAAAAAAGAAGGTTCAAATACCTTTAAAATAAGGTATTGAACTTCAAAATCCATTCACTAGTTTTATAAAAACATTAGTTTAAATGTTGTCATGTCGGAAGATTTTTCACGATTTTGACGATTTTCAAATGCAAATAACTTTTTTAAAAAAATTTTTTAATTTTTTTCCCGAAACACGTGTAAAATATTTTTTAATGAAGACTTCGTTCTCAAATTTTGAAAGACATCGGAGACATCAAAGTCAATTTTTAGCAAAAATCGTACGGTTTGACGTGGAATGACTCATATGCACCATTTAACACAAAACCGCAATTACAATAATTTTGTATATCGTTTTATAAGGTACACTCAAAAAAAAACTTGGTTAGAAATTAAACTTAATTCATCTCTAAAATTTAAAGTTTAATTCCATAGATATTTTCCAAAAACATAAAAGCTTTTTAAAATTCCGAATAGATTAATTGAAATTTAGAAATACCCAATTAAAATTTAGAAAAGCTCAATGGAAATTAAGAAAAATCCAGTTGAAATTCAAAAAAGTTCAATTAATAATTAGAAAAGCTTAGAAAAGCAATCTTGAATGAGACCAACAAAAAACAAATAAGAAAATTATAGTCGGTCAAGACCGACCATGTGATACCCTACACCAGTGTTTTCCGGAAAATTGGTCCCAAGTCCAAACATGGACCGATAGGATCTTTCTTTCGTAAATTCATTTATCAGTGTAGAAAACACACAAAAACAAAATTTGAGTGAAATTGGGAATATCGGGCGAAATTTTTATATGGCATTTAAGTCCAAAAATTGTTCAATTATATTCAGAATTGATAAGGCCACCAAAGTATACGTTTAACACCTGAAAACAAAATTTTAGTCAAATATTTTCTATTTTCATGAATTTTGAGAGATTTATGTGAATATCAGGAGGATGGTATGTATGAGGATTCCTTCAAATTTTGGAATGATGATTTGTGAATACAAAATATGTTTACCTGCAAAGGTAAGGATGCATATTATAATATGGTTATTAGAGTGATTTGATCCAAATTATAAAGGGATGTTTGTATGGGAGTTAGGTCTAAACATGGACCAATTTTTTCCAAATTAAATAGGCCAAACGAAGCTTAAGTTTAAAATTTCAAACAAATCGATTAATAATTGTGATCTGAATTGTGCTTACAACGTTAACATGGAAAGACGGACATCGCTAAATCGTCTTAGAAAGTGATTCTGAGTCTATCGGTATACTTTAAGGTAGATATTTCGGATAGTTGCAAACATCAGCACAAACTCATTATACCCTGTACCACAGAGTGGTGTAGGGTATAAAAACAAGCGAGGGTGTTAAATTCGGCTGTGCCGAATCTTTTATACCCACCAAAATCTAAAAAAAAAATCAGGGGTGCTTTTTTTTGGTGAGGGGAGTGCGGAGTTGTTGGGAGACGTTGGGGGACACCTTCCGCTGTTGCAATGGATGTTATCAAATGGATTTATAATGATTCTTGCAATAAATCCATTAATTATTGTTCAAATACATTTTTTATATCCACGTCTACAAAAGGGGGCGGGTAAAACTTTATTTTTAGTTTTTTTAGCCGCTAGGTCCACATGCAGGATTTTGAACTTCTTATGACATAAAAATGTTGCATTTGCTAAACAAAAGTACAAAAACCTTAAAAAAATTTATGTTTTTCTGAGGTTGGTTTAGTTCACCAAGTAGGAACTTTTTCCCCTTGCTCAAATTTTGTCTATTTACAAACCTAACCCAGCAAAACTTTGGTAATGGGTAGTGATTATATAACACATTACCAGGCAATGTATATAACTTATTTGTATCATTATTTTATGATGTCTTACCTAACATTTGTTCCAAAACGTATTATTTTCAAGTGAAAAATAATGCATTACTAATAATTTGCTACCTAATGCATGATTATTGGAAAAAATGTATTTCATATTTATTATTTCTAAACATTAAATCATGGATGACTTATATTTGGTTACATTATGTATTATTTGAAAGTTTGAAATAATGCATTATATATAATTGGATGCATAATGCATTACAATAACATAAAAAATATTTTTTTTATAAAAAAATGCATAAGTTTAAACTAGAGATGGGCTCACGACAGGAAATTTCTAACGACACACACTCACGAGCATATTTTATCTACTTACACTCTCTTACAATCACGTGAGTAAATTTAATACAAATTACTTTTTCACTACTCGTAACACCTTATATATTATCTTCTGGTATGCTATATTATTTCATTGCTCGTAACCTCCCAGGAAAATTTTTCAGAACCGATTCTGACAACACTTGTTCTAGAACAGGTTCTTCGGTAATCATACACTATTACACTTTAGTTATTCGGAACAAGTTAAGTGAAAATTGTTGTGAAATATGTTCTCTGCAATCAAAGTTTCATTACATTTTGGTTCTCAGGAATTGAAAAAAAAAAATTATGTGTAAAAAAAATTAAAAAATAAAATCATTTCTTTTTTTGTAAACCAAGAAAAAACATGAAGTTCTCTTTAAATATCAGGATACAATCTTGAAAATTGCTAATAAAAATGTGAGTAAGTTAAATTTTCATTATATGGGTCGGGTCAAATACTAATATTATTATGTTTTTTATTTTAGTTTGCAGAAAATCCATGTTCTGGCATGTCATTATTGTAAGGCCCAAAATGCAATTTTGGAGGCGCAAAAAAATATATGTGTGTTAAGAACTGTGAATACTTTATGTCAGATATGATTGTATTTATCTTTGTTTAATAAATTAATACAATTAAAAATATTTCTTTAATTCCCATTTCAGTTTCAAATTTTACTTCTAGAACCGATTCCGAAGAACAAAAATATGTTCTAATTTTGCTTACAAACACCTGTTGCTTTTGGGACAATCCCTTTGTAAAAAGAATCGGTGTTGCACAAGAATTAGAACAGGTTCTAGGGAAGTATAAGTTGTTCCACAATCGGTTCTTTGCAACCGAAAATTTTGCTGGGCTATAAAATATCATATATTTTACACCTTACTCGTATTCTTCGTTATAAATTTATGACTTATTTTATACCTTACTGGTATTCTTTGTGATAATGTGGATGCATTACTTTGAGTCTCATCGCCTGTTAAAATCATCAATGCTGCAATGTATAAAATAAGAGATCCTATACCTTATTTTATACCTTATTTGGTAATCTAAGTTTTGCTGGGAACTAGCCTATGACCATAAGACATATCTGTGTCAAAATTCGGAAGTCCAGCTCTTTTATTTTGGACGGACGGACGGACATCGCTAGATGCCTTAGAGACAGAGTAGATAGGATTTGAAGTTTAGCTTAGCAGGTCGTTAAGAAAAAGTGTAGAAGAAAGCTGCATCTTGTTTGATATAACCCCATCTTTAACAACACAGAGCAACTACCTCACTTCCACCAAAATAATAGATCGAATGACTCTCAACATACCGATAGTAACGCCAACAGGTCTCCTGTAGAACGTCTTCTGCAAAAACAATACTGTCGATTGTCGAAAATCAAGTTAGCCTCCAGATCGCTACCTCAAAATACGAATGTCGTATGCAATTTTTTTAGACAAAAATATTCGGAGTCAAAAACGCTAATAACGCCTTTTTGAATATAATTACAGTAAATTTGACTTGGGCTGATGAAAATAGAATACTCAGACTATATTCAATCTAAAACTGGAAAAAAATCGATAGGGCCATTTCGAAGATATTTGATATTTAAAATCGTCTACTGACAATGAGAGAATTTCTTGCAAAGGCACCAGCCAACAGGAAAGCTTTTTCAACCAGTTTAGTGAGCACCACTCGGTTGTTTTTTATAAGAGTCAGGATAGAAGAACTATCTATTTCCCTGAATCTTTGAACGAACTTCCAAAAGCTCTTACTGTCCCGAAGAGCCGAAAGAAGTTAAGCACGAAGACGCTGTTCGTAAAAAAGCTTTTCGCGACTAATTGTAAGTACTCGCCCTTTTGCGTGGCAGATCAGTATTAACGTTTTTGTCGTCACGCCAATTTTTGAACATTTCCTCCCTATAACTGACTGCATTCATGCAAGTCTAGTTAAACCATTATTTATCTCTTGCTGTTTACGAAATGAGCTTCGATGGATTTAATGTCTTCTAACCACTGTAATATTTGCAACCATTGTTGCAGCGGGTCAACACGGGAAGGGAAAAAATGTGAAACCCAGTGGAGATGTTCTGTAATTTATGCGAAAAGTTTTCGCATCGAAAAGTATGAAACAAAAAATTCCATCGTTTCTCGATTCTGGAAAAAAGTTGTTTCTGTATATCAATGCGAAAACGGCAGCATTTTTATGGGAATATTCCAAATCAGCTGTCAAAAAGGTAAATAAGGCGAGAAAATGATAAAAATCACAACAAAAAAAAACGTAATTTCACATTTTTTTTAAACAACACTCGTAATATTGGCAAACAAAAATGAAATAATAAATTAATTTATGAACATGATGTGTAGTATATCATTAATAATATTAGTTGATAGTATTTTCTTAAAAAAAATATTGTTTTTTATTTATTATAGCTCAAAAGTTGTTTAATTTACGAAATATCGCACCATTTTTAAATGTGAGTGATTTTGACACTTTAACTTTGTAATTCAAAAGTTTTCGATCAATTGGTTTACAGAAACAGTTTTTCTCGCATCTTTCCAATAATTTTGAAAAAAATCATATTTGACAAAAAGTTTCCGCATCACAAAATTACAGAAACAGTCGAATGCGAAAAGTCAGGTTTTGTGCCGATTCACGATGTTTCTGTTTCGTTTTTCATGTTTCATGTGAGAAATCTTTCGATTCGAGAGTTATAGAACACCGCTACAGCTATATGAAAATCCTGTGGATTCGACTCTCCACGTACACTAAAAAAAACCTTGTCAAATTACTATAAAAAGTCTCGTTATCCCATTTTACCAATAATTCACAAGTTAACAAAAAGTTTACATTTATTTTTGTAATTTTACAATTTTTTTGTAATTTACCAAATTTCGAAGGCAATTAAAAAAATACTTAAAAATCCACCAGAATTCCTTGTAAGTTTTGTTTTACAAAAAAAGTTGTATATTTACAATTTTATTGACAAAAAGCTTGTAAAATTACAAAAAGCTCGTAATTATTACTAGGAATTCTCATAAAATAAAAGGTAGCAAAAAATCTTGTAAAGTCAGCAGAATTCCTTGTAAGTCTCATCGCGTCAAAAAATTTGTAAATTTACAAATTTATTGGTAAAAAGCTTGTAAAACTACAAAATTATTGGTAAAAATTTTGTAAAATTGTATTGAGCGGTTTGCTCCATAATATAATTTTTTTCTAATCTATTTCTTTTTCAGTGTATTATTTTACATTTGTAATTCATTGAATAAGCAAAGGCGGATAATAATGGGCATGTTTAGTTTAGTTAAATACATGATGGCTTTCAGGCTCTGGCTGGTTAGAATGAGTGGTTGAATACCTTGTCTTGTCTGTCTGCTCGGGCTATTTTTATATTTTTATTTTGTAGGCTGAGTCAGGTTATAAACAGTTAAATTATTGATATTTTATTGCATACAACATTGTTAAATGTTAATTGGCCAACGAGTTGACAGCTAAACTGGCATTTAAACTAAGAATATTACAAAAAATAACCGCATAATTATTGGGGAGGAGAACAAACACAAAGAACTTAAGTAAAAAAAGGAAGAAATTCTCTATCTTACTTTCATCATCTTTGTTAATGTTGAGGTAAAATTAAGACTTTCTTTTTTTTTTCTTTAAAAGCATTGAAACATTTCACCTGTTTTCTTTTTCAACATCATCATTAGAGTTATTAACACTTTGACACTGTATTGGCAAACCTCAAACAATTCAATAGCAGCAATTAAATAATCTTGTTAGCTTTGGAATATTTATTGGCCATTCAGATGCACATGCAGTATTTAAAACTGGTCTTATGATATATTGACTGTGGTGTGGCAATGTTTGGTGCAACAGCATTCACAAACTTTTTTTTCAATTTTTATTTTAAAAGTAAATATTTTTATTTAATTTTGTTTACAAAACATTATTTATTGCTTTTTGAGGTTAAAAAAAAGGGTTTTACAATTTTCATCAACTTACACCTTGACTTATTAAAATCAAAATTAATTTATAAAATACTAGCATGCTTGCCAAGAACTTCGTTACCGGTTATATTAAATACCGGATTAAAGAAGGATCAAAATAATAAAGAATAATCTCCATTTCTAAAGTTCTCCCTTACTTGATATTAATTTTATAAAATTTTTAACGTTGAAGTCTTTCACAAAAACTTTGTCCCAAAAGTGGGCGTAGAAGTAGGTGAGGTTGATGAAACCTACGCTATGTCCACCTTAAAGGACTATTCTTAATATTGTTGAAAACGTTTTTGAAATATGAGAAGTAGACAGGGCTGTCAGACTTGGGGATTTCACTAGAGAAAAAAGAACAAGAAATCTCATTTGGAGATTGGGGATTTTTATGGGGATTTCAAAAATTATTTTGGGAATTTTTTGGGGATATTCAAAATTGTATCTATTTGATACAACAAGCTAAATTTAATATAAAAATTTTTAACAATTTTAGTGAAATTTACTATTTAGTACGAGATTACGAAACGCATTCAGTAAAACGTGCATTTATCGGTTGGACAATGTATATTAATATTGACAAAACCCGTTAATTAACTCGTTTGGGGATTTTTGGGGATATTTTAAATTTAAATCTACAAAATAAAATAAAAAAATTACCATCCATAAATTTTTTTAAAAATTAACAAAAAAATGTTTGTGTGATTAAAAAAACGAATTTTTTATATCCTGGGGGATTTTTGGGGATATTTTGTTTTATTTTTGGGGACAACGGAAAAAAGCTGCACAAAGGGGCAAAATGTATTATTTTGTGGCATCAATTAAACCGCTGAATTTTGATAGACGTTATGCACACCATTTCAAAGAGAATTGTTTAAGGATTTTTTTTTTTTTTTTATTAGTTAATATTTTAATTAACAATATATTTATCAAAATATGAAAATTAAAATCCTACTCCATAGTGGAGCTTCTAGCAACACAAAGATTATTTACGAATACACGCCAACTCTGCCTGTTTTGTGCCAATAGCATAACTTGTGTTTAAGGATTAAATTTATGTAAAAACATATAAGATTTTCTTTGCAAAATTGCGAAAAATTTCGCAAAAACGAAAAATAATAATAATTTGTTAGAAGTAAAAAATTTTTGGATGCTTGTATTTTTATATATGGCTATGGATACCGGTAAAACAATTACTGTATTGAAATAACACACATATGAAGCATTCCACACCAAATTTTCTGCTAAAAAAAGTTGTGCCGTATGAAATAGATAAATATTTTAAAATGTTTACCTGGTGAACTCATTTTTTCTTCAAAAATTTGCTAAACTTTTACCAACTTAAATGTTTTTGATAAAATATTTATTTGGCATTGATTAAAAATGCTTCAATATTTGCCTAAAAAAATATTTATTTTTATTTGAACTTAAAACTATTTTTCACTGTAAGTGAATTCCATAACAAAATTAAAAAAATTTAAATAGAATTTCATATTTTTGGAGTTAATTTGGAATTCAACTACTTACTACTATATTTGAATGATATACTATATACTTCAAGAAGGGGAAAAAAAATAATTTCCGTAAAAAATCGCGATCGCGGCATCTAAATATTTTTTGAGAAAATCAAAACTTGTATGCATAAACAATAAACATAAATAAACAAATTTAAGCGATAAGACCTACAAAAAACATTTTTTGTGGTCACTCTAGTGTTTAAATTATAACTTTAATATATTAAAAAAAAAATAACAAAAAAAATTACAAAAAAAAAAATAGTAATATTTTTAATATGCAACTGCACATCGCGGGCTCATTTGGAGCAAGTTTTAATAAGTGATTCTTGTAAAGAATTATACCACTTACCACTGTATAAAAGTAACTACCCAGCAAAACTTAGATTACCAAATAAGGTATAAAACAAGGTATAGGATCTCTTATTTTATACATTGCAGCATTGATGATTTCAACAGGCGATGAGACTCAAAGTAATGCATCCACATTATCACAAAGAATACCAGTAAGGTATAAAATAAGTCATAAATTTATAACGAAGAATACGAGTAAGGTGTAAAATATATGATATTTTATAGGTTACGAGAAATGAAAGAATATAGCATACCAGAAGATAATATATAAGGTGTTACGAGTAGTGAAAAAGTAATTTTGTATTAAATTTACTCACGTGATTGTAAGTGAGTGTAAGTAGATAAAATATGCTCGGGAGTGTGTGTCGTTAGAAATTTCCTGTCATGAGCCCATCTCTAGTTTAAACTTATGCATTTTTTTATAAAATAATTATTTTTTATGTTATTGTAATGCATTATGCATCCAATTATAAATAATACATTATTTCAAACTTTCAAATAATACATAATGTAACCAAATATAAGTCATCCATGATTTAATGTTTAGAAATAATAAATATGAAATACATTTTTTCCAATAATCATGCATTACGTATCAAATTATTAGTAATGCATTATTTTTCACTTGAAAATAATACGTTGTGGAATAAATGTTTGGTAAGACATCCTAAAATAATGCTACAAATAAGGTATATACATTACCTGGTAATGTGTTATATAATCACTACCAATTACCAAAGTTTTGCTGGGTAACGATAATGTAGAATAATTCTCCACTTTTTGACCTTCAAAGTTAGGTTTTGAATAATTTCATAAAAAAATGTCTTAGAACGGCGATAACTAGTTTAATATTCAATGCAATTTGATCGGCAGGAACGCAAATTTTTTGTGCTAAAGCTACCTTTCCATTCATGTGTATAGTGTCAAATTTTTTTACTGACATACCTTTCATTTTGAGTTTTCAACTAAATACTATTTTAAATAATTTTTTTGTCTTTTTTGTTACTTTTACTGACTTTAACACGATGGTAAGAAACGAAGAATGGATAAATCAAAAAAGTAAAAATGCAGTCAAGCGAAGAAAAGTATAGGCTTTTCGATATAAACTAGAAAATTAACAAAATCGCTTTTTAAAAAATTCAATTGTTGCCAAGAAGCCCCATATAGCTGCCCCTATGTGCATCGTCTCAACATTGACAAATAATTTTAAATTTTGAGACTTTTTATGATTGTGTTTACAACAAACACAGGGAATATGAAGTTTGAAAATAATAAAATTAGTCATAACCAGTCATAACTGTGAATAGGCCTGTTACTGTTGTGTTATAAACAAGTATCAAATGGCATCTGTGTTTTTCCCCCCAACTATAATTTCGTATTAATATATCTGTAAAAATCATGTATTTTTTGATATCAAAGAATTCAAGCACTATGCCTAAAAGTTTTTTCCGGGGTCATTTTTGACCCCTGGCCAATGTGGGTAAAAGATATCTTAAATGGGTTAGATTTTATTGCTGATTTAAAGTTATCTACTTAATAGATGGCCACAAATTAATTTTTAATAAAAAAATATATTTTTTTTATTGAATGGGTCATTTTTGACCTTCTACCAAAAAGGGTTAACGATTTTTTTAAAGATAAAATATTAATACGAAATAATAGTTGGGGTACAAAACACAAAAGCCGTTTTATACTTGTTTATAGAAGTATTTTCTGTGGGGGTCATTTTTGACCCCCAGCCAATGTGGGTTAAAGACGTCCTAGATCGGTAAGATTTCATGACAGACTTAAAGTTAACTAATAAAATGCGACGACACCAAAAAAGCAGTTAATTTGCCCAAAGATGAAATTTATAAGATTTTATTAAACCAAATTTTTGATAAAACCAATATTTCCTTGAAATCCGCTAAATTCCCCAAGCAATTCCCGAAAAATGGCCCGACGGATATCCGCCACATTTCACATTTTTCTTCTCCAAGGTGTTTCTAATGAATTCAGAAAGAAAAAATTAGATATTTAAAATTTTTTTTAATAAAATTTTCAAAATTTGAAAAAAATGTGTTTTGAGAAGGCCCCCATTTTTTTGGTATCAAGTTTGAACGGATTAATGATACCGTAAAATCTTTAAATTTCATATTTAAGTATTTACAATTAAATATTATACAAAAATATTTTTTAATTATTTTAATAAAATTTTTTTTTTTTTTTAAAAAAGTCCTTTTTTGCTAAACTCCCAATTTTGAGGCTCAAAGACAAAAGATAACAGAAGATAAACTCTGATCGGAGTGCTATTTTGCATGTGAGTTACCCTTAGGGGACCGACGCTTTTGTCGGGTATTAGAATTTGATCAGAGAGAAAAGCCCAAAAACAAGCCACCCTAGTATAGACTAGCATACCCGCCCGGTACTTCGTAACCGGTAATAATAGTATTAAATACCGGATAATAGATGAGCCAGGATTAGCGTCAACATTTCAGTAATTCTCCCCTATAGGGGAGATACAAAGAGGGGATACAAACCGTATTCAGAATCTTTATTCACAAAATCAGTTTGGAATGATTTGAACAATAAAACTATCCCTGATTAGTGAAAGTGTTAAACTCTGCTGCACAGTCGTTTATTTAAATTTTTTTTTTTTTGGAAATAATTCGCCCATTTAGTAAGTACTGGATCGATTGCAGTAAAATTCATACTGTCATAATAAGAGCACAAAATGCGTAAAATACTTTTAAACCAATTAAACACAGCCAATTATAAATATTATCCGTTAATTCAAATATTTTACACACAAATGTGTAAATAAAATTGTCAACCAAAATACATACACACATGTTAAATAACTAAAACGCCAGATAAGCTTCCGTAACGTAGTGGTTAAGAAGTGTTCTTTCAAATCGGAAGGTGGCGAGTTTGATGCTGGCTGGCACCGAAGGATTTTTTTTTTGTTTTTTGTTATATTTATTCACCTCTTTTTTATTTAAATTTACCACCAGTGGTCAATTTATTTAATTTATACATTCAGAGTAAAATTACCCAATTTATAGTAGTTGTCCAGTTTCCTACTATAAATTGGGTAAATTTCCACAAATTTTGATTAGAGTGTAGTTAACGTTATTTTGAGCTTAAGTTTGGACGCTGGACCCCTTATATCCAATAGGGGTACCACCAGGGCGATATTTTGATTATAAAAAATTATCGATAGTTCGATTATAAAAAAATTTTTCTAAAAATTCGTAAAATTATTGTTTTTCGATTAGAGTTTTATTCTAGTTCGAGGCCCAAAAATATTTCTATTTATGATATTGTCATAATAGAGTATTTTTAATTTATTGCTTTAAAAAAGTTACTATCTCATAGTATGTCTGTACTGATCAGTTTCATCCCCACTAAAGGAATCTTCAGCAGACTTTAGAGAATCATCGTTGGTCAATCAAACATCAAACCAGACATAATATTTGATATATTTCCCAAGTTATATGAGAAGTACTATTATGAAGGTCCGAAATCTGTTTTCCAACAAAAATAACTCTTTTAAAGCAAAAATTGTATATACTAAATCACCGTCGGTAACTATTAATATATGTGTTGCTGTTATTTTACAATAACAACAGTGCCTAGCCAAACAATAGTGTTGGTAGGATAAGTCGTACTAAACTTTGTGTTAAATGTTGTTTTTTTATTTTTAGTACCAAAAGGTACATAAAAATAAAATGTATTTATTCGGCCTTTATATATGTATATATATTCGATTAGAGTTTTATTCTAGTTCGAGGCCCAAAAATATTTCTATTTATGATATTGTCATAATAGAGTATTTTTAATTTATTGCTTTAAAAATGAGATAGTAACTTTTTTAAAGCAATAAATTAAAAATACTCTATTATGACAATATCATAAATAGAAATATTTTTGGGCCTCGAACTAGAATAAAACTCTAATCGAATATATATACATATATAAAGGCCGAATAAATACATTTTATTTTTATGTACCTTTTGGTACTAAAAATAAAAAAACAACATTATTGTTTTTCGATAAAACAAAATTTTCTATAGAAAATTGAGTAGTCACCTAATACCAGACACCGGAAAACTTTTTATTTTTTGTTTTTATCAAATATATTTATCATAGAAGTTCAAAAAACTTTAAATTATTCAAACAGAAAAAAATTATAAAAAGTTATTTATTTAAAAATTATCCTCATGATCGAAATAAAAAACAAACAAAAAAAAACGTTTTCCAAAAAAGATATTTATCAAAAGTTCAAAAAATAAAACGTTTTTTTTTTTGATTGTTCAATATTTTCAAATTGTTTTATTACTATTGGAATATTTGTTATTTTCAAAATTCAAAATAATTTCTTTAGAAGCAAGAAATTGAAATCAGCCTAGAAAATTCAGATGGAAATTAATGTTTGTAGCAAAAATGAGGGATGCTTTAAACAACATTGGTTTGTATTTTGTTATGAATGCAACATATTTTTACAGAGTTAAAATATTGTGGAATCTTATGGTATCTTACGATTACGCAGTTGTTGTCGAAGCTATTTGGATTTCGTTCTGATTATCTGAAAATCTGCAACTAAATAAAAGTTATTTAATAGGAATTTGGAAAGCCCTTTCTGGTTCCTAATTTCGCTTTACAAGTATAAATTCATCCGTTTTTAAAATATAGATTAGTTTTACACAAACTTGAAGGACTTATGTACATCGAGTAAGTGGTTCGAATTAGAGACTTACTGATGACAATACTTTTGTTGCCCTTACACTCCTCAACATTTCGTTTTTAGCACATTTAGCCTTTCTTTTACGTCAATAAAAATAATCGCGACAAACTCTTGGACAAGTACTGCTAGTGGTCTTTAAAGGGACCTTATAATAGCGATCTAATAATAGTTACGCCAAACAAAATTATACCCATATGACCCCTTCTTGCATTTTATTGGTGAACAAATTTGCCCTTTGACGATTACGCAGTTCTGGGCAAAGATATTTAGATTGGGCAGTGCCTATTAATCTTCTACTTTATAACAGTGATTCTTCCAGAATTTAGATCAGGGAACCACCTTCTTGGTCCAAATTTCGCTTGACATGCAAAGATGCTTCTGTCACTTAAATATCTACATTTAAGGGACAGAAGCATCTTTACATGTTCAGGAATTCGGAGAACTTACAGTAGCTAAGTGGTTCCAAATAGAGACTTACTAACTAGTAGTAACATTCTACAATTCATCTTTAATCAAATTTACCATATTGTTTACCAGGACAAAAAGGTTTTACGAGATCACAAACTCATTACTTCATTAACTAGACGTCCTAAGTACGTTTCCAATGGTGATCTACTCCAATTTATCGGACCAAAGTTGACAAAGATATGATAGATTTATGTTTATGTAAATAAACATAATTCCAATAATTTTTTGATACAAAAAAAAAAAAACGTTTTTTTTTTGGTTTTATTTTTTTTTTTTTTTTGTACGATAAATATCTTTTTTAAATTTTATGGAAAACGTTTTTTTTGTATTTTTACATTTTTAAGTTTTGGAAAAAAAAATATATTTTGAACTTGCGATGAATATACAAAACAATATTACAGAAAAATATTTTATTTAGAACACAATAAATTTTTTTTATTTTTGATGAAAACTTTAAATTTTGTGTTTTCGGTTTTTAAAATCCGGTGTCTGCCTAATACACAAAATTTTGATACTAGTTTTAACAAAAAATTCTGTTAAAAACTTGTAAATTTAATTTGAAAGTCATTTTACAGATTGTTGGACAGAGTTTTTTCGTTTAAGTGCAGTTTGCTATTTTACAAAAAAAAAAATATTTTATAAAGTCTAAACTAAAATATCCATTTTTTTTAATAATAAATAATTTATTAACAATTTATTTTAAGTGCAAATCACATTCGATATTAACAAACATCTTGTTTATTTTATTTCGACAGCAAACAACAAACAAACATTTGCTAACATTTTATTTTTTGTTGTCTGTTTTTATGAGGCGTCAAATTAATTGACAAATTTGCCATTAAAAAAAACTTATTTTCTTCCACTCTGTACACATTCAATTTACTAATTTATAAATTCTTTAAGTCAGTCGTCTTGTTAATGCTGTCTCTCTTGTATTTGTAAAAATTAAACATTATTTTTGTTAGATCGAAATAAAAAGTTATGTGAAAATAAAAATCTTTAAAAGGTGCTTAATAAATTATTAAAACAAGTGACAATGTTGTCACACAAATATTGGTTAATATGTCTATTACGAAAAACATCAGTTAAACAGCAAACACCAACAACAAATTTTAGTTGTTTGAGTAAGGTGTTTGATTTGAACTCCTTTTAAATAAGAGGAGTTCAAAAATTGTGCAAATGGGACAAGTCTGACCGCTAAGATCACTTGAGTGTCTAAAATAAAAAGTACTCGAACATGAAATTTTTGATCCGCCCTCATATTCATATTATATTTGTCGTGATCTCACGAGATTTGGCCTCCTCTTAATTAAAACTCATTGGCTTCAAAGCACACAAGTGTAATTTGTCCATTTTAAAGTTAGTTTGTTTTGTCAGTTTGTTGGTTAACTTTTTTTAAGTGATTTTTAACTGCTGTCTGTAGTTATTTGAAATGTTATAAATTTATTAATGTCATGTTTTAATTTTCTACATAATTTATTTGCTTATTAAACGTAACAAATATATAATTGGAAATCCAATAGATTAAGTAAAAAATAAACAAAATTTGGTAAAAAATGTTTTTCATGGGAGTATGAAATGATTTTAATATCTCATGTATGTACGATAACACGTGAATTACAGTTATATGTGTATCGATAACAGAATCTTTTTTATGGAAAATAGTGTAATTATCGATTCTAAAGAAATTTGTGTGTTATCGATATATCGATAACTATACAATTTTCCATAGATAATTTCTTGTTATCGATCTTTAAACCGATAACTAAATAATTTCCTCAAGAGAATATTGTGTTATCGATACATCGAATTTTTATAGAACATTTTGTGTTCGATAGCAGAAATTTTTTTTCTATAAAAAATTTTTTGTTATCGATACATCGATGGCTATTCAATTTTCTATAGAAATTTTTGTATTATCGATATATCGATAACTATACAATTTTCTATAGAAAATTTTGTATTATCGATACATCGATAACTATACAATTTTCTATAGAAAATTTTGTGTTAACGATACTCGATAACCTTCGATATCGATAACACAAAATTTTCTATAGAAAATTGTATAGTTATCAACAGGGAAACCAAAAATATGCAGTATCATGTTATTTCCTGTGCATTTTATTGATAAATGGGTAAGGTATTTATTCGTTTCAGAAGTTTTTAAGAAATCTGGCATCGATTTGTTAGAGCATATTTTTGCATATTTTAGCCTTAAGAGCATATTTTTGCATATTTTAGGTTTAAGAGCATATTTTAGCATAAGAGCATATTTTTAGAGCATATTTTCAATTTTTAGAGCATTTTTCCACTTTTTAGAGCATATTTTTACATTTTTAGAGCATTTTTTTTAATATTTAGAGCATTCTTTCCCAATTTTTTTTATGACAACATGTATTTTTAAATTTTTTATCGAACAAGAATGTTTTTTTTCAACAATTACGGAATTGTGACGATTGATTCACATTTGGTCTGTTCTTGCTTCATATCGGTATATGAAACTATGTTTTCTTTAGATTCAGCCACTTGGCAGAAAACATTAAGGAAAATATTTTTGTAGAACATATTTAACCCTCTTACTATCGCACATAACGGTATTTGGAGGGTCTATTCTCTAACAAATTGTAAAAAACACAACAAAAAAGGGGACATAATTTTTTTTAAGAGCATATTTTTATTGTTTTTAGAGCATATTTTCCGTTTTTAAGGGCATTTTTTAAGCGCATTTTTTAAGCGCATAAAACGTGTTTTTTAGAGCATATTTTTGGTTTCCCTGGTTATCAATGTATCGATAACACAAAATTTCTATAGAAAATTGTATAGTTATCGAAGCATCGATAACACAAAATTTTTTTAGAAAATTGTATAGGTTTTCATGTATCGATAACACAAAATTTTATATAGAAAATTACAGAAATCGATGTAGTGTTAACACAAAATTTTCTATAAAAACTTGTATAGTTATCGGTGTATCGATAACAAAAAATTTTTTATAAAAAATTTTATAGTTATCGAAATATCGATGACACAAAATTTTCTATAGAAAATTGTATAGCTATCGACGTATCGATAACTCAAAATTTTCTATACCCGAGTAAAAAAGATTATATATAATTTTACTTATTTTTATATAAACATATATTATTTGATAAATTTATACGTAAATTGTTTTGCTATCATATAAGATTATATATATTTGCACTTCGTATTTTTTTCTTATATAAAATTATATAAAAGAAAATGTTAAGTTATACATAATAACATATGATTAAAGTTAGTTTATATAATTACATATGAAATATAAAATTCTGTCTGTTTTTTTATATAATTTAATATAACAAAATATTTGAAGACATTTTATATAAAACTTTATGCAATTTTTTTCTGAATCATATGTAATCTTATATGAGTAAAATTAAAAAAAAATCTAAGTCCTTTATATATAATTTGATATAACTTTTGAAAATTTTTCTAAGTCCAGAATTTTTTTTTTTCAAGTTCCAAACCTAAACCTTAAACATTTGTTTTAAAAATTTTATATGTTATTATATATAATGCAAAATTTATGAAAAAAATCGAAGTTCTTTATATATAATTTAATATAATTTTTTTTTGGGTTTTTTTTTTGGATTTTTTTTATTTAATTATATATAATTGCATAATCATCTAAAATTATATTAAAATCACATCAAATTATATCAAATTTAATGCAACTTTATATGGTTTTATCGACTCATTTTTCGCATCAAATTCTATATGAATATATATGATGTCTTTATATAATTAAATATAAACATATATAATCTTTTTTACCCGGGTAGTAAATTGTATAGTTATCGATAGCACAAAATTTTTTATAGAAAATTGTACAGTTGTCGATGTATCGATAACACAAAATTTTCTATAGGAAATTGTATAGTTATCGATGTATCGATAATACAAAATTTTTTATAGAAAATTGTTTAGTTATCGATGTATCGATAACACAAAATTTTCTATAGAAAATTGTAAAGTTATCGATATAACGATAACACAAAGTTTTCTTTAGAAAATTGTATAGTTATCGATGTACCGATAACACAAAATTTTTTTACCCGAGTAAAAATAATCATATATAAGAATATATAACTTGATGCAAACATAATAAATCATATATGACTATACATCGCGTGAGATACTTTCTAAATTTTTTAAATGCAGTCATTTGTAGTTATATATAATTTAATCATGATTCGGATTAAAAGGTGTACGGTTGATATTATTATATAAAATCATATGAGGGTCAATACAAAATTTGATTTTCTGTATAATTTAACATAAAATTATATATAGCTTATTCTGTTCCATATAAAACTATATATGTTTCCAATTAACCAAAAATGTTCAAAGTTTTTTAGGCAAAGTATAAGAAACTTTTAAAAATGTTCCTAAACTTTTCCTTGTTAGGGTTATGTATATCACCTATCTGGTTCGAAGCGTACCCAAACATTTTTTTTTGTTTTAGAAAATTATATGTTTGGTGAATGTATCGTTGACCTGTGGTGTATCTCAACCCAAACCAAAAAACACTAGGATTTTATATGTTTTTATGCAATTAGATCTAATTAGATCCACCAATATATGGAAATGTCTGGTCAAAACTCGGATGAAATCAAATCATATTTTATACAAGCTGATCTTTTTTAATGCAAAAACATCCACCATTATTCGGATCAAATTGCGTATAAATATATATTGTGTTACATATCATTATATATGCGATCATATTAAAATTTTTACTCGGGTATAGAAAATTGTATAGTTATCGATGCATCGATTACACAAAATTTTTTATAAAAACTTGTATAGTTATCGATTTATCGATAATACAAAATTTTCTATAAAATATTGTATAGTTATCGATGTATCAATTACACAAAATTTTCTATAGAAAATTGTATAATTGTCGATGTATCGATAGCATAAAATTTTTTAGAGAAAAGTGCATAGTTTTTGATGTATCGATAACACAACATTTTCTATAGAAAATTGAATATTTATCGATGTATCGATAACACAAAATTTTCTATAGAAAATTGTATAGTTATCGATGTATCGATAACACGAAATTTTCTATAAAAAATTATATAGTTATCAATGTATCGATAACACAAAATTTTCTATAGAAAATTGTATAGTTATCGATGTATCGATAACACAAAATTTTCTATAGAAAATTGTATAGTTATCGATGTATCGATAATACAAAATTTGCTATAGAAAATTGTATAGTTATCGATAACACAAAATTTGTAATAGAAAATTGTATAGTTATCGATAACACAAAATTTTCTATAGAAAATTGTATAGTTATTCATGTATCGATAACACACAATTTTCTATAGAAAATTAAATAGTTATCGATGTATCTATAAGACAACTTGGTTTATAGAAAATTGTATAGATCAGGCTTTAAAAACTGCGAATAACTATCGTAGTTTGTAGTTTAGTTTATTTCTACTACACGAACATTGCAGTAGCTTGAGAAAAACTAACTGCACAATTTTTTTTTTGCACACAAAGTGTAGTTTTAGTTTTTGGTGAACTACCAGTTATTCCTATTGCTACTGCTCACATAGGCAACAAAAAACAAAACTACACAAGCAGTGGAAGTTAAAAAGTTGAATGTTGTGCTGACCTCCACTAGTAGTTTTTACTTCGTGAAAATAGTGCACAACTTCGTAAAAAATTATAAACTGTTAGTCTTTCGTTTATTGACCACACAACAGCTAAACATATAACTACATTGGGACTGTTAAATTGAATTTAATGTACTTGTTTGACAAAAATAACATGATTTGTATAAAAATAATACATTTTTAAAAACGAAATGACGCGAAAATAAATTAATGGACGTATTTTTTTTTTTATTATTTTTATAAAGCAAAAATTAATTAAATAAATTAAGAAAAATTAAAAGAATCACTTCTAAACTGTAAATAGAAAAACACATTTAATGATTTTAAAACAATACGGATTTTTATTTCATTTAATATTTTAATATATTAACACTTGTTGTATTTAAATTTTTTTTTGATCGCTAAAAAGTGACAAAATTAAATGTTTTTGCACATTCTTCACAGTATCATAAATGAAAACTTTGTGTTATTTTTTTCTTAATTTTTTTTTCCACCACCGATTTGGTAAACACGTGTTAAAAAGGATATTTGGATTTCCCGCAAATGATATCAATGTCATAGAGATACATAAAGGTTAGGTTAGGTTAGGGTGGCGGTGCCAGATGGGCACTCCGCATAGACCAATTGGTCCATAGCGATACCACAAAACTTTTTCCGCTTATCGATGTAAACTAAATACATTGACCTTCATTGCGAATTGTTTCAAGCTCTTCAGGTCTATCCTCGTAATTTCCTCCAAAGTCTCGAACTGTGAACTTCCTATAATTGATAGTCGAGTTCGTGCCAAAGCCGGGCAGTGACACAGGATGTGTTCAATGGTCTCTTCGACGTCTGGTGTCTCGCACCTTTTACAGTTTGCGTCCGTAATAAGATTCATGTTCTTGGCATGTTTTCCGACAAGACACTGTCCCGTTATTAAACCTGTCAACATACGACATTCTATTCTCGTAAGTGTAAGTAAGAATTTAGTTCTTCCTAAATCATAGCGTGGCCATAAAATTCTGCTTATACGACTTGTCCCAAGTTCCTTCCATCTTCGATTTGCTTTGGCGACAGTAAGGGTATTTCGTTTTAGTTTGAAATGCTGGAGTGGCGGTGAAAGATACATAAAAGTATGTGAAAAAGAAATTTACCTGTGTTTTCACGTGTTGAAGTAGCTGTATCGCAGTATAGGCTGCAAATACAATATTTGCAAATAAACAAAAAAAAAGGTTTAATTTTTTAAACCTGTTTTGTACACATGTGACAGATGGACGGACATATCATTGAAAATATGTATATATAGCTGTGTAGATCACTTAGGTAAAATTATAATAAAATTCACAGGAAAAAAATGATAAAAACATTTTTTCGTTCCTAATTTAAAATAACGGCGAATAATGTTAAAAACAATCATAATGAATACCAACTTATAACTTTTTCTAAGACAAAAAAATTCAACTAATATTAAGTAATAAAAATAAATTTGATTCAATACTGTTTCAATTGAAAATGGATACTTTACACTTTATTTCAAAACTAAAAATTTGATGAATAAATTCTTTGTATAAAAGACCGGGGTTTGTTTATTTAAATGTCCTTTTAGTTTTAGATTATTTTTTAAATTCAATTTGTTTAATCAAAATGTTTGTATTTCAAATAATGTGGTGAATAATACCCGCATTGTGCGGTCTATTTTGTTTACTTAATCTACAAAACGTTCTTTTCTAAAATTCCATTTAAAGAATTAATTGACTTGAATTAATTCAATAATTAAAATTTATGAAATAAAAATTAAAATGTTGAAATAAATTTTCGAAGGTCAGTCTGAAAAAATTAAACAAAAATTAAATTCAATTTTTAATTTCAAGTTTAAAAAAAATAAAACTTATATACTCCTAAAATAAAGTAATTTATAAAATAAGAGTTTTTAAAAAATATTTTTTTAAATACGTTCAAAAAGTCTTATAATTTCAAAACAAATTTTAATAAATATAGTAAACATTGATAAAAATACCGAACATTTTATTTTTCTTTTATATACTTATGTATACTGAAAAAATTCTAACAACAACTTAAAGCAATACACATTTCTTTTGTGTCGCCTGAAGTCATTGTTAAGTTTTTTTTAAGACAACAACAACAAAAACTCTCGTTATCTTCGTTTCACTAATAGTTATTGCTTCGCGTTTCTTGAGAATGACTACAGTCTTGTGTGTTGTTTTCAGCTGCTTGCTTTTTTTCAAAATTTAAAACTACAACAAAACTATCAACTGAAGAGTTAAACAATTTCAAAAAAAAACTACTGCTATAACTACACTACCAAAATGTGCGTGTAGTAGTAGCAGTAGCAAGTGAACGACTCTGAGTTTTGTTCATTTTTAAAACTACACTATTCGTTGATTTCAGTTACTACTGCTTCTGGCAGTTTAGTTATTCTAACCCTGGTATAGATATCGGTGTATCGTTAACACAAAATTTTCCACAGAATGTTGCATATATATCGATGTATCGATATCACAAAATATTCTATAGAAAATTGTATAATTATCGAAAAAAAAATTTTTTAGAAAACTGAATGGTTATCGATGTATCGATAACACAAAACTTTTTATAGAAAATTGTATAGTTATCGAAGTATCGATAACACAAAATTTGTAATAGAAAAGTGTATAGTTATCGATAACACAAAATTTTAAATAGAAAATTGTATAGTTATTCATGTATCGATAACACATAATTTTCTATAGAAAATTAAATAGTTATCGATGTATCGATAACACAAAATTTTCTATAGAAAATTGTATAGATATCGGTGTATCGTTACCACAAAATTTTCCACAGAAAGTTGCATAGATATCGATGTATCGATATCACAAAATTATCAACATATCGATAATACAACATTTTTCGATGTATCAATAACACAAAATTTTCTATATAAAATTGTATAGTTATCGATAACACCAAGTTTTCTATAGAAAATTGTATAGTTATCGACAACACAAAATTTTCTATTGAAAATTGTATAGGTTTCGATAACACAAAATTTTCTATAAAAAGTTGTATAGTTATCGATGTATCGATAACACAAAATTTTCTATAGAAAATTGTGTAGTTATCGATGTATCGAAACACAAAATTTTCTATAGAAAATTGTATTGTTATCGATGTATCGGTAACGCAAAATTTTCTATAGAAAATTGTATAGTTATCGATGTATCGATAACACAAAATTTTCTATAGAAAATGGTATAGTTATCGATGTGTCGATAACACAAAATTTTTATATAAAAATTGTACAGTTATCGATGTATCGATAACACAAAATTTACTATAGAAAAATGTATAGTTATCGATGTATTGATAACACAAAATTTTCTATAGATATTTGTATAGTTATCGAAGTATCGATAACACAATATTTTCTATAGAAAATTGTATAATTTTTCATGTATTGATAGCACATATTTTTTTATAGAAAATTGTATAGTTATCGATGTATCGATACCACGAAATGTTCTATAGAAAATTGTATAGTTATCTATCGATTGTATAGTTATAGTTATCGTTACGATAACATAAAGTTTTCTATAGAACTTGTATAGTTATCGATGTATCGATAATACAAAATTTGCTATAGAAAATTGTGTAGTTATCGATGTATCGATAACACAAAGTTTTCTATAGAAAATATCGATATATCTATAACACATTTTCTAGAAAATATTTTATAGATATCGATGTATCGATAACACAAAAGTGTCTATAGAAAATTGTATAGTTATCGATAACTTAAAATTTTCTATAGAAAATTGTATAGTTATCGATGTATCGATAACTCAAAATTTTCTATAGAAAATTGTATAGTTATCGATGTATCGATAACTTAAAATTTTCTATAGAAAATTGTATAGTTATCGATGTATCGATAACACAAAATTTTCTATAGAAAATTGTGTAGTTACAGATGTATTGATAACACAAAATTTTCGATAGAAAATTGTATAGTTATCGATATATTGATAACACAAAATTTTCTATTGAAAATTGTATAGATATCGACATCACACACAAAAACTTTCCATAGAAAAATTTTTTGTAGAAAATTGCATATTTGTCGATATATGATTTATAGTTATTGATATATCGACAACACAAAATTTTCTATAGAAAATTCTAAAATTTCCGAGAACAGAAAATTGTCTATTGATATATCGATAACACAAAATTTTCTATAGAAAATTTGGGAGTTATCGATATATAGATATCACAAAATTGTCTATAAAAAATTATATAGTTATCGATATATCGATAACTTAACAATTTTGTATGTAACCAAAATAATTTAAAAATTATTTTATTTTAATTTTGTTTATTAACTGCTTGCTAGCTTTTTTGCTACCAGTTTTTTAAAACTATTTAACATACAATTGTTCATTCATAAATTTTTTGGTTTAAAAATATATTTTAGCATAAGTTAAAGTTTATACAAATTCCCAAGAAATAAAAAATAGCTAAAAATAATAAGCCGATCTTAAACAAATACAAAAAGACTATGGCTTAAAGCTAACAGAACAATTGAAGTCATATATCAAAAATTATTAAAATAAGTCTTTTGATTATACTCGTATAAACATAAAAATAATTTTTAAAGTATTTTTTTTTATTATTAAACTTTATTCTCACGTTTTTTGAATTTGGCAAAAAAAAATCTTAACTAGTAAATTGAAAAAATATTAATTTAAATTTATGCTGAGGTAAAAAAAATACAAAAAAAATGTATATTATTGACAGTGATGTATGAATTGTTTAATGCTTATTTAAAATAAACAAGAAAAAAAACTTTACGAGATTATTAAACAAAAAATGAATTATTACAAGTTTATTAAGCATAGCTAACGATTTTAAATTGGGGAAAAAAAAATTTAAACAAAACATGATAGAATAAATGTTTTTACTAATAGACCGTAATAATTGAATTGAAAGGGAATTACAGAAGTTGATATGAGTTGATTAGTTGAGATAAATGATTTTGAACTTTTGATAACAAAACAAAATAAAAATTTATTAAACAAAAAAACGTGATATTAAGAAAATATATGAATATGTATTGCCAAATGACAAGTAGAGGTTAGCAATTTTTGTGAGGTTTTTTTTTTAATTTAATTAACCAAACAATTTTTAACGTGGGAAAGTTATGTGATTATTTGGTAAATACAGACATTCTTTACAATTATCAAATAAACATGAGTGTGCTAATCATATCGCAGAGCGTTGAGTTTAGTAATCGATAAGTCGATAACTATACAATTCTCTAATCGATAATTATAAAATATTTCTAAAGTTTTTTTTTCGATTACTTGATGTATATAAATTTTCTATAGAAAAGTTTGTGTTATCGATATATCGATAACTATACAAAGTTTTTCCAGAAAATATTATTTTGTTGCAATCTATGTATATAAATTTTCTGTATAAAATATATGAATTTTCTGTAGAAAATTTTTCATAATCGATAACTATACAAATTTTGTGTTATCGTTGTATCGATAACTGTACAAATTTTCCCTAGAAAATTTTGTGTCATCGATAACTTTAAAAATTTTCTATACATCGATAGCTATTCAAATTTTCTATAGAGAGTATATCAATATTTCGATAACAATTCAAATTTTGCATAGAAAGTTTAGTGTTATCAATGTCTATAGAAAATGTGTATTATCGATATATTGATGACTTACAAATTTTTTATCAAAAAATTAGTTTTATGAATATGTCGATAACTATACAAATTTTGTTTAGAAAATTCGGTGATATTGATATATCGATAACTATTCAATTTTTCTATAGGAAATTTTGTTTTATTAAAATTTTATAGAAAATTGTTTGTTATCGGAATATCTATATCAAATTCTCTATAGAATTTTTTTTTATGAATATATCGATAGCAAAAATTTTTGGTTACAGATAACTACACAATTTTTTTATAAAAAAAATTGTGTTATCGATATATCGATAAAATTTGTGTAGATATAAATATATAATTTTTTCTTAGAAAATTTTGTGTTTTTGATACATCGATTACTACACAAATTTTCCATTGAATTTTTTTTTCCATAACTATACAATTTTCTATAGGAAATTTTTTGTTATCGATACATCGATAACTATACAATTTTTTATAGAAAATTTTGTGTAATCGATGCATCGATAACTATACAATTTTTTTTATTGAAAACTTTGTGTTATTGACACATCGATAACAGAAAATTTTGTGTTATTGATACATCGATAACAAAACAATTTTCTATAGATAACTTTGTGTTATCGATACATCGATAATTATGCAAATTTTTTAAAGAAAATTTTGTGTTATCGATACGTCGATAACTATAGAATTTTCTACAGATTTTTTTTTTTTTTGTTATCGATACATAGATAACTATACAATTTTCTATAGAAAATTTTGTGTTATCGATTCATCTATAACTATACAATTTTCTATAGGAAATTTTGTGTTATCGATACATCGATAACTATACAATTTTCTATAGAAAATTTTGTGTTATCGATACATCGATAACTATACAATTTTCTTCAGCAAATTTTGTGTTATCGACACTATACAATTTTCTTCAGCAAATTTTGTGTATCGACAAAAGACAACTATACAATTTTAAGAAAATGTTGTGTTATCGATACATCGATAACTATACAAATTAGTAAACAAAATATTTTGTTATCGATATATCGATACATCGATAAAAATACAATTTTCTACACAAAATTTTGTGTTTTTAATACATCGGTAAGTATAAAATTTATTATGACAAGTTTTGTGTTATCGATAACTACACAATTTCTTATGGAAAATTTTTTGTTATGGATACGTCGATCATTATACAATTTTCTAAACAAAATTTTGTGTTATCGAATCATCGACACCTAAACAATTTTCTTAAGAGAATTTTGTTAATCGACACATCAATAAATATAAAATTTTCGATGAAAAATTTTGTGCTATCGATAATTATATAATTTTCTATAGAAAATTTGGTGTTATTGATACATCGATAAATAAACAATTTGTTATAAAAAAAAAAATGTGTAATCGATAACTATACAATATTCTATACAAAAGTTTGTGTTATCGATACATCGATATCTATACAATTTTCTGTAGAACATTTTGTGTTATCGATAACTACACAATTTAAAAAAAAATGTATAATCGATTCATCAAAGGGAAAATGTGTTAGATTCTGAGACTTTTTCTATAGAAAAATGTCTCCGATTTCTATAGGAAAAATGTTTCTATCAAAAAAGTTTCAGATTCTGATACTTTTTCTGAAAAGTCGCAGATTTTGAGACTTTTTCTATAGAAAAACTGTCTTAGATTCTGATACATTGTCTGTAGGACAAATGTCTCAGATTCAAAGACTTTTCTATAGGAAAAATGTCTCAGATTCAGAAACTTTTTCTACACTCAAAAAAATAAACTGGTAAAAGGCCTGGTAAAATGCCTTGTAATCCCGTTCTACCAATATTTAACAATTTTCCTTGTTTTTTAACAAAAAATCTTGTACTTTGCTCAAACGAGAAATACAGTTTTATTGGTAATTTTACAAGTTTATTTTCGTAATTGTATTCTACCATTTTGAAAGGTTATTTTACAAAAAAAAACTGTAATTTTACAACAAAGTTTTTATTACAAGGATTCTAGTGGAATTACAAAAAAAAAACTTTATTTTACAAAAATTATGTTATACGATGATTTATGTTGTTTAACAAAAAAACTTTTTTTTTTTTGTATTTTTTTTTTATTGAAAAATATTTAAAAAAAAAAGTTGACAAAATTTTGAAAAATTTATTACGAGGATTAATTTAAGGAGGAGTAGTTAATTTACAAAAAAAAAAAACAGTTATTTTACAAAAAATTATTTTATTACGAGGATTTATGTTGTTAACAAACATTTTTTTTGTAAATTTACCATTTTGGTTTGTAAATTTACCATTTTTTTAAACATATTTACCATTTTTTCTTGTAAGTTTACCATTTTTTTTTGTATTTTTCCGGTTTTAAAACAATATTTTTACCAATAAAATTGGTTATTTTACCAATTTTTGGTGCATTCAAAATTACGAGGAAATCCTCGTAATTTTACGAGAATTTTACCTACGTCATATTTTACGAGAATAGCCTCGTAAAATCACGAGATTTATTGGTAACTTTACAAGTTTTTTTTTTTAGTGTATAGGAAAAATGTCTCAAGTTCTTATACTTTTTCTATAGGAAAAATGTCTCAGATTCTGACTGTTTTTCTATAAGAAAAATGTCTCAGATTCTGAAATTTTTTCTATAAGAAAAATGTCTCAGATTCTGAAACTTTTTCTATAGGAAAAATGTCTCAAGTTCTTATACTTTTTCTATAGGAAAAATGTCTCAGATTCTGACTGTTTTTCTATAAGAAAAATGTCTCAGATTCTGAGACTTTTCTATAGGAAAAATGTCTCAGATTCTGACTGTTTTTCTATAAGAAAAATGTCTCAGATTCGAAAACTTTTTCTATAAAAAAAGTTTCAGATTTTTTTCTATAGAATAAATGTCTCAGATTCTAAGACTTTTCTCTAACAAAAATATCTCAGATTCTAATTTTTTCCTAAAGGAAAAATGTTCAAGATTCTGATTCATTTTCTATAGGAAAAATTTCTCAGATTCTGAGATTTTTTCTAAAGGAAAAATATCTCAGTTTGTGATATTTTTTCTATAGTAAAAATATATCAGATTCTGAGTTTTTTTTTTATTAGAAAAAGTCTCTGATATTTTTTCTACATAAAAAATGTCTCTGATTCTAAAACTTTTTCTATAAAAAAATGTCTCAGATTCTGAGACTTTTTCTATAGAATAAATATCTCAGGAAAAATTGTTCTATAGGAAAAATATATCAGATTCTGAGATTTTTTTTATTAGAAAAATGTCCCTGATATTTTTTCTATAGGAAAAATGTCTCTGATTCTGAAACTTTTTCTATAGAAAAAATGTCTCAGATTCTGAGACCTTTTTTATAGAATAAATATGTCCGATTCTGAGACCTTTTCTATAAGAAAAATGTCTCAGATTCTAAACTTTTCCTAAAGGAAAAATGTATCAGTTTCTGATACATTTTCTATAGGAAAAATGTTTCAGATTCTAAGATTTTTTCTATAGCAGAAATATCTTAGATTGTGAGATTTTTTCTATAGAAATAATGTCTCAGATTGGGAGATTTTTTCTATAAGAAAAATATATCAGATTCTGGGAAATTTTTTATTGGAAAAATGTCTCTGATGCTTTTTCTATATGAAAAATGTCTCGAATACTTTTCTATAAGAAAAATGTCTCAGATTGTGAGATTTTTTCTATGGGAAGAATGTCTAAGACTGTGAGATTTTTCTATAGGAAAAATGACTCAGGTTGTGAGTCTTTTTCTATAGGAGAAATGTCTTAGGTTCTGAGACTTTTTCTTAACGAAAAGTGTCTTAGATTCTAAGACTTTTTTTATACGACAAATGTTTCAGATCTTAAGTGTCAGATTAAAAAAAAAAGAATTTAGGAAAAATTTTACAGATTTAACGATATAAAAAATTTTTCAGATTCTGAGAATTTTTCTAAAAACAATTCTGTGACTTTTTCTATAGGAAAAATGTCTCAGATTTGGAGACTTTTTCTATAGAAAAAATTTCAGAAATTCCGAGAATTTTTCTGGAGGAAAAATATATCAGATTTAGGTAATTTTTCTAAAGGAAAAATTCTTAAAACTTAAAAAGTAATTTAATAGCAATCAAATAGTTTTTTTTTGTTAAATAAAAAAATTTTTAAAATGTCATATAACATGTTAAACAAATATACATCATACACGTTATTTTAGTCATAAACTAATTTCAATTTTTTAGCATATAAATGGAGTCAATTAAAAACCCACCTAAATGCAACAAAAAAAAAATATGAATTATTTCTTGTTAAGAAAAAAAGAAAAAGAAAAAAAAAACAGGCTACAAACGTAAAACAAGCCCAGGCAAATGAAACATCTACTACGACACACATTAGGCACTCATTTGGCAAGTGGTAACGCAATTATGACAGGAGACATACATAAATTATAACGAATAACAAAATGCATATGAGTGCGCACACACACACATTGTTGGAGCCAAGGAGGACAAAAAAGTGGTTCCTTAGACTTCACTCCATTTCAATTTATATTGAGACAAACAAATTGTGGTATAGAATAAAAAAATAAATAAAAGAGGACATGGTTTTAAAACCTGTATAATTTAACTAAAAGAACTTGTGTAATGTATTAACTTCCTTTAACTTTTTTCCATTTTTTTGGTACCCTTTCTTTAAACATGCAAATGTTGCGCATGCGCAGAAATTAGTAGATGAAGTAGAATCGTTCTTGTTGCAACAAGGTCTAAACTTAGTTGCTGCTACAAAATAATATAAAAAAGGCGTGTGTTGCTGGTAGTTTTGAAAATCGTATAACCTTTTTTTCCTATACAATTGCTGTAATCAGACATTGTATGTTGTTGTAGTTACAAGTACATTCATTGTTCCATTGTAGGTTACAAGCATGCTGAGTTGCGGCATGTTTTAAGCTTTTATGTTGCAGCAATTGTAATTCACGCTAATCCACCCACTTTGGTTAGTTCAGTTGTCCTATGTTGCATTTTTTTCTGAATTTTTTCCAAAGCCCATGCAATCAAGCTTATAGTTTTTCATTCAACCAAGCATAGAATTCTTTCTACTTGGTAGATAGAGGATTTAGTAAAACATAAAAATTTGCATATGAATTTGTGTTATTAATGTTCCCGAGTAAAAAAGTTCCTATATAATTGTATATAATTTTATAAACATCATATATGATTAAATAGAATTATATAGAATTTGATGCGAAAAATGAGTCGATAAAACCATATAAAATTTTATCAATGTTACTTGTGTTTTGATAAATTTTTTATATAATTTTATGCGAAATTTGGACCCCTATTTTTATATAACAAAAGCAAATTTATATAATCATATATAATTATATACAACTATATCAAATTATATAAAACAATATATAAATTTATAAAGTTATATAAAATTATATCAAGTTTTATATAAATCATAAAATTTTGTTTTAATTATATATAATTATATATAATTTTATGTAACTTTATATAGTTTTATGCAGTTTTATACAATTTTATATATTTTTATATAATTATATCTAATTATATAATTTTGCTATTATTATATAAAAATAGGGGTCCAAATTTCGCATAAAATTATATAAAAAATTTATCAAAATATATGAAACATGGATCAAATTTTATATAGTTTTATCGACTCATTTTTCGCATCAAATTCTATATAATTCTATTAAATCATATATGATGTTTATAAAATTATATACAATTATATAGGAACTTTTTTACTCGGGTTGTTGTTACTACTCCTTTATACTTACTACTACTAGAACTTCATACACTCAAGGAAATATGTTTTGTGAAGCAGCGAAAGATGAATTGCTGCCTTTAATGGAGAGGGATGGAATATACGTTGATTTCATTCAAGAACTCTGACTGCTTGCAAAGAGGGTTTGAGATCTAAAGTCACAAAAATTCATGCTCATCTCTCCATTTTTTATAAGCGACAATTTATCTGCCTCATGAGGACAATGACCCCCAAGCACAACATCTACGATCTCTAAAAGAGGTTTGTATTAGAGATACGTACCAATCACGTGATTATCGTAAATCACGTGAATTACCCGTGATTCAGGTGAATCGTGAGTAAATTTTTATATACTCACGTGAGCGTGAGTAAAATTCTTGCTTGAATTTTTTGTGATTTAAAACAAAATCCGTGTCTTATTATTAAAGTCTTAAGAATATAAAAATATTATTTTTGAATCTAGACCCACAGTTTGATGCGTTACCCCCATATTGAAGTACCCTCCAACCACAGTAAATAACACTGCGCAACAAATTTTGGGTCATCGCATTGAGCCTCAATACCTTCAACGCCATATGAAAGTAGACCATCAAGTGAACAAACTCACCAAAGAGTTTTGCAAAGTCAGTTCGGATTTATTTTGTATAGCCCACTGAAGTTTTGAAATTTTTTTAAAAGGCTTTTGGAAAACGTCAAAAATACTATAATAAAAACACATCTGAGCGTCAAAATATGATACGATGTCTTCAGTAAAATTTTATGGCGGTTCTTTTCTTAAAACATTTTAACCCTCTAACTGTCATTTTAAGGGGTCATTTTAGTCCATTTTCAAAATCTAAACACAGAAGTCTAATAAAACGTCCATTTAGAGGGTTAAAAAGTTCTACAAATAGTTTCCTCATAAAATTTTACTAGGGGTTGTCAAATGTTCAAAGTTTGTGCGACATGTGCAAAGTGCTCAAAAAGGGTCAAGTATAAATAATCAATGATTGTTATTTTTTTTTACAAAAGCAGTGTTAAAAAATATCGACAAAAAACAGTGCAAATATGCTTTTGAGCTAAAAATTATGTTCTGATATGTTTTATAAAATTTTATGATAATTCTTTTCTTTGACCAAATTAACCTTCTATCTCCCGTTTTAATGGGTAATTTTTGTCCTTTTTTAAAAGAAATACAAAAAAGTCTATAAAAAAAATGCAGTTAAAGGGTTAAAATGTTTTACAAATATTTTCTGCATCAAATTTTACTAGGGCACGTCTAAGACAGAAAGTTCGTCCAGCATATAGAAAATGCTTAAAAATTTTAAAGTATTCAAATTTTTTTTTTATATTTTTTTTTTTGGGCCGAAATATAAAAAGAAAACAAGTAACAAAGTTAAATTCGACCTTGTCGAATGTATTAAAACCCTCCACGATTGTATTTAATAATCAAAAATAAAATAAATCGAAAGGGGACGGGTCTAAAAGTGAGTGATTTGGCCTGGAATGCCCCCCATACAACCTAACCAAAGAAAACATGTTTTGTAAAATAAGTAAATTGTAAATTTAAAGAACAATACATAGGTCGAAAACTTACTTAAATTACAAAAAAAAAAAAACAATATTCTTACGAAGTAATTTTTTTGAGTGTTTTTCAGTAGTTGCAGCAGTTTAAGTTGGTTGTAAATGTTAAAAATGTTGTATGAATAAGAATGGTGTGTCAAAAAATTTGTTAACGATTTGTATTGAATTTTCATATCTATAATAAGATTTTAGTTATAAGTATCTTTGTACATTATGTAGTTACAAAATCTTGTAGATAGATTAATTTATATAGTAAAATTAAACTGTAAGTTTAAACCGACTTTTTTAATAAAATTTTCTTTAAAAAAAAAAATCAAAGAAGAGAAGGTTATGTTGGATGGTCGTTCGCTATTTGGCGAATTCACTTGGAGGCCATAAGGCCCATTGTGATTACCTTAATTCTATTTCGCTACTCCCCCTCTGATAAAAAGTTCTACATCTAAAACCACCCCGATTCCCTTAGTTATTCTGCATAAGTACTCTTACTAATAGGCTAACCGTACGGTATTTGGAATTCGAAGGTTCTGCAAAGGGTCGTCTGGGGTGAGATATAGTCGGTTCTCTGTTCCAGTTTCGTCCCGCCCACCGTACATTTGCGACTCTCTTAACCAGAGAGCCGATGTTGCTGCTCTGCTCTTGACGTAAATATCGACGGGATTAATTGTTAGTATCACTTCCAGGCCCACTTGGGGTGCTGACACATACCAGTCGTTGTTACTTCTGTAGATTGCAGAGATATGATTTCTTATCTACTCTCCACCACACAAGAGCACCATAGGTAAGTATTGGTGTAATTATCGCACCATACATCCAGTGTCTAATATGCGGTTTTAGACCGCATATTAGACAGTTTTAAAAATCGGTTTTAAAAATCACAGAACGAAATTTTCATCCACTCCTCTGTATTCGTTTTCCAGGAAAGCATTGAGTTCAGGATTACACTCAAATATTTCGCCTCATTTGATAGTTCCAGGGTGATTCCATCTAATTTGGCAAGAACAAACCTGAGTATCTTAGTCCCTTTTTGTGAACAAGACGAGTTCAGTTTTGGCGGGATATACCGAGACCGTTGTTCTTTGCCCGTTTTGAGAGATACCTGATTTCATGCAACTCAGGCGCGGATCCAGCGCTTCGGTTTGGGGGGGGAAAATATTTTTTTACTCAAATTTTTTTTTCGCAGGGGACCTCAGGTCAGATTTGAATTATTTATTACGGGTTTTAATTGGTAACTTCTTGTTTATTTTGATTTTTTTTAAAGAAACATTTCCAAATTTTTAAAACATAAGAAAATGATTGATATTTTGAAAAATGTTTTCTCAAGAAAATTTTCAGGTTCTAAAGCATGGTTCTGACAGCAAAATACCCAGATTCGATTTTCCAATTAAAAATATATGTTTCAGATTTCAGACATGTTTATTTCACAAGTTTCCTCATTTTGAAATTTTTCTAAGTCATTTGTTTAAAGAGAAAGTTTATTATTCTGACACATTATCCCAATAAAAAATTCTGAGGTTATGAGGGATTTTGCAACAGAAAATCTTTTAGAAATTATAATATTTTTGCTGTCGAAAAATTTATAGATTCTGATATACTTTTTCATATGGAAAATTCGCAGATAAGTGTGCAACTTTTCCACCAAAAATTTATTATGTTTAGAAAAATTCTTCGTATAGAAAAATTCTCTGATTTAGTGCTTTTTTCCACATCGAAAACTTCTTTAGTTCTAAAATATTTTTTTCTACTCTATTTTTCTACAGAAAAAGTCTAAGATACGAAACTTTCTTTTACACTAAATTTTTCAGGTTTTGGAAAACTATTCTTTAGAAAGTATCTGAGAAATTAAAGACTATTGCTTTTTAAAATTTTTTGAGGTAATTCTGAAAAATTCTAAAAATTTTCTCTATAAAAAAGTCTAAGATTATAAAACAATTTCTATGAAATATTTCCTATTGAAAATTTTGAGAACCTATGAAATTTTTTCTACAAAAAATTTTAAGCTTCTGAGACATTTTTCCTTTAGAAACGGTCTCAGCTTCTAAGACATTTTCTATCAGATTCTGAGTATCAGAAATTTATTTTTCAAATAAAAAAAATCTCAGAATGTCTTAGATTCTAAGACGTTTTGAATGGAAAAAGTTTTAGATTCCGAGACACTTTTCTTATAAAAAGGTCACAGATTCTGTGTTATTTTTCCTATTGAAAATATCTCAGATTTTAATAATTTTTTTTTTATAGAAAAATTCTTAATTTTTCCCTGAAGAAACGTTTTCTTTTTTTTTTACTAAAAAAAAAATTAAATTCCGAGACTCTTTTCCTAAAAAAAAAATTAAAAAACTTTTGTCAAGGAAAATTTTGAGATTCTTAGACATTTTTCCTAGAAAAAAATTGCCACATAATTTTCTTTTTCTCTTTCCTTTTTACCCATCTAATAATTCTTATTTTTCCAAAGAAGAATTGTCAGATTTTTCCTAATAAAAAATTCTCAGATTTTTCATATAAAAAATGACACATTTTCTTTATAGAAAAATTCTCTGATTTTTTCCTAAAAAATTCAAAAAAAAATTAAATTTTCCTATAGAAAAATTAACAAATTGTTCGTATAGAAAAATTCCAAAAGTTTTCGTTTAGAAAAATTCCAAAAAGTACTCGTCTAGAAAAATTCTTGTATTTTTCTAATCTAAAGAAAATTTTTAATGTGCCGAGACTTTTATCATATATGTAAAATAATTCTAACATTACGAGACATTTTTCCTTTAGAACAATTTTAAGATTCTTCGACATTTTTCATAGAAAAAATTATCGGATTATTTCCTTTTCACTTTCCTTTCTTCCCTCTCCTTTCCTCTTCTTTCTTTTCCTTTTCTTCTTTTCTCTTTTTTTTTTTTTTCTTTTTCTTTTTTCCTTTTTTTTCTTTCGAATTCGGTTTGGGGGGGGAAATTTCCTTTTTTCCCCCCCCGTGGATCCGCGCCTGATGCAACTGAATATCTGGCGAAATTTTTATATGTGGACTAAGTCTAGATATTGTACAATTAGAGTTAAATTTGATATTTCAAGGTGTTACAAACGGAATGACAAACTTATCTACCCTCCTCACTATTTGTTAGTGGAGGGTATAAAAAAATCAATTTCCTAGCAATGACTTTCTTTTTTTTCTACATACATAATATGTATGTAGTTATGAATTTCCCTAAAATTTTTCTTTCAACATATTGTGTTATTTATCAAAACAAAATATTTGTTGACCCAAAACTCAACAGGTACACTTTTCAAAACATTCAAATTTCGCAATATTCAAAAATGTATTTTTTTGCAAACTAACAAAATTAAATAAAAACAGCATGACGACAACATGACATAAACCAAAAAAGGTGCTGCTGTGTCATTTTATTTAGATCACAAAACAGCCAACTTATCAAGTTACACAAAAACAAGTACAAATACATGAAAAACCATTTTCCACGAATCTTATTTACAAATATTTAGTTAGCAGCGGCAGCAGCAAGTGAAAAAAGAAAAAAAAAATAACAAAACTTTAACAAATTACTGCAACTAGTATTTTTGCATATAAAACACAGTCAAACAGAATGCTTTTCTTTAAGATTTTTTGTAACAAAAGATTTGCATATCTTGTATTAAAAAGAAAATCCCTATTAGTTATGGTAACGAAATGAGGGAAAATATCTAGAGAATAATAGAATTTGCATCTGTTTTAAATGTAAAGTAAAGCAAAACTATATAGATATCAAAAAATTATGTAAAATTTTCTTAAGATTTTTGAAAGGAAAATCACATACTGTGATTTGAATACACATTTTAAAGGATACCTACTCATTGTAACTTTCTATTTAGTTATGGTTAAATATTTAGTTGCGCAGTTTGAGTGTTTCAAATATTTACTAAAACACAATGAAACAGTTATTTAAGGGGGTCTACCAACATTAAGTTTTATATTAAAACCTGCCTTAAGTATTAAAACTCTGACTGCACAGAAAAAAAATAAAAAAAAATATTTGAGTAAGTTTTTAATACTTTTGAGTAAAAAATTACTCAATTTTGCAACAGTAAACGATTTAATAGTATTGAGTAAATTTTTAATAACAATTTATTAAATGTTTGAAAAAAATTTTGAGTAAATTTTTAATTGTGTCAATTAAAAATTTACTCAAAATTTATCTATATAGTTATAGTTGTTAATATTCGACCTTTGAAATTTTAATGAAATAAATAGATTTTTTGAGTTCAAGGCCAGTGTTATTTAAATAAATCTTCCTTTATTTTCTTCCTATATTTCGACTTTCATCGAAATTCATCATCAGTGAGTAACTTTAAATTAATTACAAAACAATAAAAATCACAATTAAGTATAAATTTTAAACAATAAATGATTGACAATGTGTACGAACAATAAAACATTTAAGTGTAAATTTATTGTTCGTACACATTGTTAATTATTTATTATTTAAAATTTATACTAACTTGTGATTTTTATTGTTTTGTATTTAATTTAAAGTTACTCCCTGATGATGACTTTGGATGAAAGTCGAAATATTGGAAGAAAATACACTTACTTTGTCATTCCGTTTCTAACGCATCGAAATATCGGTCGGGGACCCCATAAAGTATATATATTATTGATCTATGATCGATTCTAAGACTTTTCTACAATGTCCTTATGTCCGTCCGTCTGTATAAGACACGATGCAGTCCAAAATAAAAGAGATAGACTCGTTAAGTTAGGCAGGAATATGTCCTTTTTTTCTAAGCAGTTTAAGTTCGTTAATGGGCAAAATCGGACCAGGGGGGAAAAAGTTCCCCCCTGAAGAACTTAACTAACCTCTGAAAAACGCCATATTTTCACAGTTTTTTTTTGTATTTTTGTCAAGCAAATATAATAATTTGAGTTCAAGGTCCTGCACTTGGACTTAGGAAATAAAAAAAAAAAAATTTTTGCCCGCCCCCTTTTGTGGGCGTGGATTTTAAAAATGTTTTTAAATAATGATAAAATTGTATTACTTAAGCTCAAAAAGTGTAATAAATGAATTTTTAAACATTTACCGCATGGGTTTATGTGTCCCCCAATAACCCCTTCTGATCCCAAAAAAAACGCCCCTGCAATTTTTTTTTTTTTTATTTTTTTTTATATGTTGGAGGGTATTATAAATTCGGCACAGCAGAATTTAACACTTTCACTTGTTCCATTTATCTATTTATTTTTTTTAAATTTAAAGAAGTTTTAAATTTTTTTACAAAAAAAAAACAAAAAACTTGTTTTTTCAAACTTTACCAAACATATTTATGTCTCAAAACCATAGGAAAATTTTATAAAGACGTGTACAAACTTACATAAACATACCAAAAAAACTATAAACTAAAAGAGAATTAAAAAAACTATGACAGTTAAAAAATAAAATTTAAAAACTACGATTTTTTTTTAAATTATTTACTTAGGTTAGGTTAGGTTAGGTTAGGTTAGGTTAGGTTAGGTTAGGTTAGGTTAGGTTAGGTTAGGGTGGCGGTGTACGATTTACACCTCGCATAGACCTTTTGGTCCATAGCGATACCACAAAACTTTTTTCTTTTACTTAAGTTGTTTTAAAAATTTTTAAGTAAATTTTTAATTGCGTCAATTAAAAAATTACTCAATTTTTGTTTTTAAATTTAAACGAGTGATTACTCAAATTTGTTTCCTCCATATTTTTTTCTGTGTGAGGTTGGCCCTACTTCATGAATAATTTTCCCCCAAACATTTTTTTAAAAAAATCTCTACTCCACTCAAGGGTGCTCCAATACAAAGATTACGTTTTTATTGGAATTTGCTACCACCTCTCTGAATGTTTCAATTGTCCTCCTAAAGCAGTCAAATGTATGAACGACCCCTTCACTGAAAAAAAAAATAAAATAAATAATGGGAAAATCAACTAAATTCAAGAAAAATTGATAATGATTTAGTTCCTTTAATATATTTTTCTTCTTTTAAGTTCACAATTTTTCTTAAAAATAAGGAGAGAAAACTTTTTTTAATATTAAGCTAACTTGAACTAAAAAATGGAAAACATTTTATTTAAATTTAGTTCATACACATTTGAGGATCCGATAAGGTGAAGATCTCATTGGGTTCGGACCCGATAGGCTTAGACCCCGATGGTCCCAGACCCAGTTTGGTTCCTGAAGACTCATCATTGTTTTTGATTCAAAATTTTTTTCCGTTTCGCTCTACCTTACTTACACTCAAAATATTTTGTAAGTAATTTCAACTGAAAAAACGTTTAAAACAATCGGTTTTCCTTTTAAAAAATATACTGCTTATATTTTATTTGAAACAAAATACTTTTTCAGTTATTTTTAAACGTAAATAAATGACTAAACGTTCCGTAAAAACAAATGATATTTCAGCTATTTTAACTGTTTACAATTTCTTATTTTGTGAAGTAAAAATATTTTTTTTTTAATAACAAACTACAAAAACAGTATTTCTGTAAAATTACACGCTATAATCAGTCACAAATAATTTAACTGATAAAAAATTTTTCCGTAAATTTTGTAGTTTATTATTTTAACAACTGTATAAGTCATTCTACATTTTATTTAACTAAAAACTTTTTGTATAACCGTAAATAGTTACCATAAAACTTTTCTGGGTGTACTTATAAATTACACAGCTCAACAAGAAAATGCGTATTGGAATCTGGTTCACTTCAGGATTTTGAGTAATTCGCGGTTAAAGGGCCGAAAAAGGGCATTTTTGACCCTTTTTAAAAGCTTATAAAATAATATCCTGACATGCAAATGACTTGGTATCAAGCTCATTCGAAAGCCTGTAGTTTTCTCTTAAAGATAAGATAAAATGTTCTAAAAATTTTATTTTCTAAAATGGTAAACAAATCATTAGCAAAAAACCTTCCACTTTTTCAATATTTAGTTTATTTACACAGTGTTTTTTAACAAATTTCCATACAAATTCATACGTAAATTTTAGATTTATAGCACTTGTGGCTAATGATTTTTTTACCATTTTAGAAAATTAAATTCCAAGATGATTTGATCTTGTCTAAAAGAGAAAATTCCACACTTTCGAATGAGCTAAATACCAAGTCATTTGCATGTCAGGATCTTATTTTATAGGCGTTCAAAAATGGTCAAAATGGGCATTTTTTGACACTTTAACCGCGATTTTCTCAAAATTGTGACGTGATAGAAAAATTTGAGTGACCGTTTTGGAATCGGGGCACCAAACCCAATCAACTTTTTTTGGTTTCATCCAAAACGCAGCGACAAACCTCAGATTTGTAGAGCGGTGTTATTCATAGTTCTTTTGAAATGAAATTCTGGAAGACATACACCAAAAAAATTAAAAAAAAAATTGGAAAATGAAATAAAATCCCCGTAGTTGTACGGGGCAGTTTTCTTCAAATATGCACTAGCAAACATTCCCGTAATGTTACGGGAAATCACCGTAAATTGATTTGTAAAAAAAATAACGGTAAAAACTGTAAATTTACATTTTTTGATTGTAAAATCTTAAATATGAAAATTTACACAACAGAATTGTAAAATTACAGAAAAAATTGTTATTTTACAAAAATAAATTGGAAAATAAAAAAAAAATGTTGTAAATTTGCAAATTATTTGATTAAACATTTTTGTCATTGGTGCATCTTATTTTTCGTCTTCTCGGCAGCTGGAGTACACTCAAAAAAAAAAAAAAATCGTAAAATTACAAGAAAAGTTTGTAACTTTTTTTTTGCTACCTCCTATTTGACAAGAATTCCTCGTTATTTTACAAGCTTTTTGCCAATAATTTTGTAATTTTACAAGCTTTTTACTTTTTTTTAATTGTAAATTTAAAATTTTTTGACGCGATAAAACTTACAAGGAGGTTTCGTGACATTACTATTTTTTGGGGATTTGGGCTACCTCCTATTTTCACAGTAATTTTACAAGCTTTTTACCAATAAAATTGTAAATTTACGGTTTTTTTGCGCAATTAAAATTACAAGGAATTCTCGTGAATTTACTAAATTTTTTTTGTAAAATTATCTTGGAAATTTGTAAAATTACAAAAAAAAATTGTAAAATTACAAAAAAAAATGTTAATTTGATTCCAAATTTGTTTATTAAAGAACAAGGAAAACTAACAAATATTGGTAAAATGGGATTACGAGACTTTTCCTAGTAGTTTGACAAAGTTTTTTTTTGTGTGTACCGTTTCATGGCGCTTGAAACTGCAAATTTTAACCCATGTCGCCCTTCGACCAATTTTTGGAAAGCTTCAACCAAAAAAATTTTAAATTTTTGAAAAATTTAAAAATATTCGTATTTTGTAACTAGGGTTGCCAGATACTAGAATTCAAATAACTGGACAATGGAAAAAATTTACCTAGATTTAAAAAAAAAATAACTGGATTTTTTTGAATAACTTAAAACAAATCGACCGATTTTCAATAGTAAGATATTTTGGACTACTTTTAGAATATAACATGTGCCCCTTTTTAAGCACTTCCACTAAATATTCGATTATCTCGAAATGTTGATGTTGATCTCGTTAATGGTCTAAGATTGTTAAGTAAGTCCGAAGTGGTCAAATCAGGAAATCTTGGTTGTCAGATAAAATTCCCTGGACGTGCGATGTCAAAAGGGCGACAATAACTGGCCCTTATCTGCACGTTTGACCGCTCCGGACTTATTTTTTGGGTTTATTTGAAAAAAAAAAAACTTCACCAAATAATCCTCAGATCATCATAGATCTCAAGGAAAACATTAATGCTGAAATCAACACTAGACTGAGGGATGCTCGAAAAAAATGCAGCAAAAAGGGCACATTTAAAAGTAGTGAAAAGGTTTATGTTTTATTCAAAAAGGCAATCCTATTTGTAACACATAACTTTTTTTTAGCGTGCTGAATACGACTATCGAAAAAAATCTGAAATTTTCGAGATATCGCCAGTTGAAATTTCGTTTGAGTAGAGTTAAGATAGAGCTAAGGTACACCGAAAGAATTCGAAACGAATTTCAATCAACAATAACATGGAATCAATCAAATTTTTTATTGAAATTCATCCAGTAAAGAAAATTGGTATACCAACCCAGCAAACAAAGTGCGGAGTACTTCTATTTGGAGTGCTTTAAAACTATAACAAATGTAATGAAATACAACAAAAATAACAAAAAACACAAGAAAAAAACACACAAACAGTTTTTTCTACTCCAT